>JAAGKR010001068.1:35335-87835 GCA_011419295.1 Clarias macrocephalus
GCCCCCCCCCCCCCCCCCCCCCCCCCCCCAACATCCAACCACCACCGCAATACGCGTCCGGACACCGTGATTTGCTGTTTTTCTCCCCTCCGAGTGCATAGATGTGCGGCGCATGAGAGTGTCGTGATAATGCTTCATCACACATTTCAGTGTCTTGTCTTCTTATCTCCCAATCCCCTGGGGTAAATTGCTTTTTTCTCAGGGTTTATATAACCTTCTAAACAGTTAACGGAACTTATCTGGCTGTCACGTCAGTCATTTATTACCCCATTGCATGGTAATGCGCCCCAAGCCCGAGCCCTTTGTCCTGCTTCAGCTACCTGGTGATGTCACAACAACACCTGACTCATAGCCTCATAGCCTACCTGCCTCGTACCTGCTCAGAACACGGCTTTAGTTGGGGATGATGTGTTTGAAGCAAAGAGGGAAAGCAAAAGCTTATGCGATTTAATTAAGCTCTGAACTACTGTTGTGAAAATAAACATGACTTTTAATGAACTAACTCAAAATACTATACATGATTTTGATTACTGGCGTTGCTTGATAATGTTGTCAGTGTCACTTTTATGGTTTATTGTATATGTCTACCTTATAGAAATTTTAATTCACCAGGGCGCGTGCATGCGTGCGTGAATAGTGTGTGCGTGCGCTCTCCTGCGCTTGAGTGAGTACCGTGACGGTCTAATCTCTCCCTCTCCCTCTCCTTCTCTCTCTCTCTCTCTCTCTCTCTCCTCTCGCCTCGGGGGTAGGGGGGATTCGCGCCTACCTGCCTTAGCGTTCTGTTAAGTCGTTTTTTTCACCCTCACTGAAGCCGACATTGCATTCCCGTCATGCACTGGCTCAGTGTGTGAGTGTGTGTAGCTGTGTGTAGTTTTGAGTGTGTTCGTGTGTATGTGCGCGCGTGTGTGTGTATGTGCGTGTGTGTGGAGGTTAAGAAGTTATAACCATATCCTATTTACCAGACTGGACTCATTTCTAAATCCCCTGCCTCCTGAGCCGAACATCAAGATGCTATGATAGGATTAGGGCTACGCAATTTAAATTCTATTAATCTCTATAATAATAATAGTTATTATTATTATTATTATTATTATTATTATTATTTGCAAAAAAAACTGCAGTTTGCAAACTCTAGTGCTCAGCGCATCCTGCCCCATCTCAAACCTTACAGTTGTGTTTTATTGGAAATGTCCAAGCCTTGTCTTTATAAAAAAAATCAAGACGAAAGGTGATGTGGTTGGATTTCGTTCCATTTCACCTGGATGAAAGTTTCTAATATTTTTATCTACATGAAAAGGCAAACAAACAAACAAAAAAAAGATCCGAAAACAGTTATATAAAGGCGATAGTGATAGCAATCACCAGGGATCGACCCATACATCACAGTATCACGATCCTCTCAGGGAGATGGAGGTATATCACGATACCAAGGTATTGATTCAATCTATGTTGCGATTCTACAAGTATAATGAGTTTATGATTATACAGATTTAATATAATTTTTTTTTAGATTTTGTTACACTATTAAACTTAGGATGGAACATAGGATGCTGTGCTGCCTGCTAATGTGTGAATGGTTTAGACCATGCCACCTATAGGATTATAGAAAAATGGCAATATTTTACCACCTCAAATGCAAACGTATAAATAAAAGAAACTTTAAAAAAAAATCTATTTTGGAGTCAGCATGTCAAAACAGTCACATTAAATCACTGAATTATTTTTTTTCTCCCATCTCTACTAAGACTACTAAGACTTACTTCTTTTTATTGTGTAAAGCTGCTTTGCGACAATGTCATTTGTTAAAAGCGCTATATAAATAAAATTGACTTGACTTGACTTGACTACTAGTCGTCATAGTATGTAATAAACGGTTCTGTGAAACACTTCAGGAATCATATTCAGAGCGTGCATATTGACTGAGAAAGAATGCATAGAGTAGAAATGCACTCTTTACCTACACCAACGTTTAACTGGAAATTAGATCTCATCCAAAACTTGTCTCATTGGAGTAGTTGATTTAGGAGTATTACAGTAAATATCATGCACAATCAGTGTGGTAATAAAATATACTACATTAAATTGCAAGCATGATATCAAACATGAAATTACAGACCACAAAGTGAGAACCTGTTTAGCGGCCATGATAAATTGTGTACTAGCATAGCACACATTAAAACATGTAACATCTCAGGAATCCACAACAAAACTGTGAAAACTGAGTTGCCGAAATGCAGAGAAGTTTCTTTTTTAATACATGAAAAAAGTGACCTCTAATCAGTTAAATTATTATATGTTTAATAGATAATAGAAATGTACAAAAAGAACATTTTTATTCCTAATACAAACGTATTCAAAGGTAGTGGTTTGTTTGATATGATTTTAACTATGCAAGACTATAAATATGGTCGCCCGTGAGGGTGGGAATGAAGCAGTGTGGGGTAGCTGAGGTCACCGGGCAAGAATGGAGGCAGGCCTGAACAAAGTTTTGGCCCTGCAGCTGCACATGAAGCTGGAAATAGAGAAATTCATTTAGTTTTAGGGTGTTTGCTGTTTTAATATAACTTTTAGTTCATGTAATATATTAAATATTTCAGTATAAAGGCTGCCGTGTGTTGTGAAGGTTTATTTTTTCAGTAATTGTTGGAGAATCACAAACTGCATATATATTATATATCACTGAGTATATGAATCAATTAATCGATTAATCAATCAATTCATTAAATCAATCAAATTTTAGTTTTTTTTTTATTTAGTTATTTAGTAAGTGTGAAATGTTTATAGACTAGAAGAAATATTGAGAAAACAATGTGAAGTCAGGTCATATTTGGGCAAAGTAATACATTTTTACATTAATACAATATTTTTAAAATATTTGTCTAAAGCTGCCTACAGTTTTATCATGCAAAATACAAATGTTTGATTTGAATATTTAATGAAAATGACTTAACTGTATATAGAGTGCTGGATATGGCTTGTTCATTAGGTATACATATAAATGTAAAATTAATATGTGGAATTTATATATTTATTTAAAGCACAATGTTCACTGTGCAAAGCTTCATACAAATAATATTGAATATAACTGAATATGATGAACGAACAAAAATGATGAACACGAACACATATCTTAAATTAGTGTATCAAGCAAATCATAAGCAGGCCTTATGTGAATCTTCAGACATGTCGGTCTTTGCTACTGTAGGCATCCACTGTATACTAATTCTGCAACCTGTAAACTGGAACATGTTTGTGATCTTTCTAAAGTCACCCCTCAGACAGGCTTCACATAGAGTAGCTCAGGATTTGGCTTCATGTTGAAAGCCTTGAGAGACCACTGCTGTTTGTTCGGTAAGAAGCTTGTGAACAGAGTTTGTGTCAAATGTGTGTCTTTATAATGTAAATGGTGAGCACTCCATTAAAAACCATCAATCTTCCCACCATTTTTCCAAGTACATCCTACATTGTAGCAGCTTCCAAATGGTCAGCCCCACCCATTTTAGAATTACAGTTAAGCTCAAGCTCTGGCTCAACAATGGTCTGAATTTGGAGTGAAGTTTTTTTCACATCCCGTTTTAAAGGTGTTAGATGAGAGGGGGAAAAAAACCTCCTAATCCTTCCACCTGCACACAGCAACACCGTTTGATGCTGTCCAATCTTTTCAGCTTCCCACTGTTCTGGAGTAACTGCTTCATATTTGGTCTGATGAGGATCCCAAAGCAGCAAATCTCTTGCAGAAGAAACAGACAAAAAAAAAAAAAAAGAAGAAAGAAACTATTTGTATAAATGTTGAGGTTAGTGAGAAGGCAAGTAGCCTCTCGTTTACTCCACATAGTAAATTAAAAGATTAAATCTAGAATTCTAAATTTTCCTCTGATTTTGTCCAAATTGAGAAACCACTAAGTAAAAACCCTTACTAAGTACTAAAACCATTAACTATATCCCAACCAGCCACCGTTCAAAGAACTGAACAATCCATCATGCATTTTAATGGGAAACAAAGTTAAATAAAATATTATAACAACTCTAAATCACATGAATATCTGGTTATGCCTATAAAAATATAAAATAATATTTATAACACGGTTTTATGTTTTTTTCCCTTTACCTTCTGTTCAACATGTTTGGCTGGAAGAGGTTTGAGATTTCCATCGTTGTATATCTTTGTTGTCAAACTTTAACCGATTAACTAGCTGACGCAAGAGATCATGCGACTGGTCACAGTAGACAGTTGAGCTACTGTAACTTTTGATTATGCAGCAAAAAATATGAATGTAATAGTAGAACAATAATAGTTGTTGTTCTAGGAATAGCAAATTTTAAAGCTGCATCAGAGGTGTCAGAGGTGAGTAAAGGCTAGTCAGAGGTGGGTAAAGGCTAGTTAGAGGTAAGTAAATTCAGAGGTGAGTCAAGGCTAGTCAGGAGTGAGTAAAGGCTAGTCAGAGTGAGTAAAGGCTAGTAACAGGTAGGTAAAGGCTAGTCAGAGGTGGGAAAAGGCTAGTCAGAGATTGGCAAAGGCTAGTCAGAGGTGGGTAAATGCTAGTCAGAGGTGGGTAAAGGCTAGTCAGATGTGAGTAAAGGCTAGTTAGAGTGAGTAAAGGCTACTAACAGGTAGGTAAAGGCTATTCAGAGGTGGGCAAGGCTAGTCAGATGTGATTAAAAGCTAGTCAGAGGTGGGTAAAGGCTAGTCAGAGGTAAGGCTAGTTAGAGGTGAGTAAAGGCTAGTAACAGGTAGGTAAAGGCTAGTCAGAGGTGGGCAGAGGCTAGTCAGAGGTGGGTAAAGGCTAGTCAGAGGTGGGTAAAGGCTAGTCAGATGTGAGTAAAGGCTAGTCAGAATGCGTAAAGGCTAGTAACAGGTAGGTAAAGGCTAATCAGAGGTGGCAAATGCTAGTCAGAAGTGAGTAAAGGCTAGTCAGAGGTGGGTAAAAGCTAGTCAGATGTGAGTAGAGTCTAGTCAGAGTGAGTAAAGGCTAGTAACAGGTAGGTAAAGGCTAGTCAGAGGTGGGCAAAGGCTAGTCAGAGGTGGGCAAAGGCTAGTCAGAGGTAGATAAAGGCTAGTCAGATGTGAGTACAGGCTAATCAGAGTGAGTAAAGGCTACTAACAGGCAGGTAAAGGCTAGTCGGAGGTGGGCAAAGGCTAGTCAGAGGTGGGCAAAGGCTAGTCAGGTGAGCAAAGGCTAGTCAGAGGTAGATAAAGGCTAGTCAGATGTGAGTACAGGCTAATCAGAGTGAGTAAAGGCTACTAACAGGCAGGTAAAGGCTAGTCGGAGGTGGGCAAAGGCTAGTCAGAGGTGGGCAAAGGCTAGTCAGGTGAGCAAAGGCTAGTCAGAGGTAGATAAAGGCTAGTCAGATGTGAGTACAGGCTAATCAGAGTGAGTAAAGGCTACTAACAGGCAGGTAAAGGCTAGTCGGAGGTGGGCAAAGGCTAGTCAGAGGTGGGCAAAGGCTAGTCAGGTGAGCAAAGGCTAGTCAGAGGTAGATAAAGGCTAGTCAGATGTGAGTACAGGCTAATCAGAGTGAGTAAAGGCTACTAACAGGCAGGTAAAGGCTAGTCGGAGGTGGGCAAAGGCTAGTCAGAGGTGGGCAAAGGCTAGTCAGGTGAGCAAAGGCTAGTCAGAGGTAGATAAAGGCTAGTCAGATGTGAGTACAGGCTAATCAGAGTGAGTAAAGGCTACTAACAGGCAGGTAAAGGCTAGTCGGAGGTGGGCAAAGGCTAGTCAGAGGTGGGCAAAGGCTAGTCAGGTGAGCAAAGGCTAGTCAGAGGTAGATAAAGGCTAGTCAGATGTGAGTACAGGCTAATCAGAGTGAGTAAAGGCTACTAACAGGCAGGTAAAGGCTAGTCGGAGGTGGGCAAAGGCTAGTCAGAGGTGGGCAAAGGCTAGTCAGGTGAGCAAAGGCTAGTCAGAGGTAGATAAAGGCTAGTCAGATGTGAGTACAGGCTAATCAGAGTGAGTAAAGGCTACTAACAGGCAGGTAAAGGCTAGTCGGAGGTGGGCAAAGGCTAGTCAGATGTGAGTAAAAGCTAGTCAGAGGTGGGTAAAGGCTAGTCAGAGGTGAGGCTAGTTAGAGGTGAGTAAAGGCTAGTCAGAGTGAGTAACGGCTAGTAACAGGTGGGTAAAGGCTAGTCAGAGGTGAGGCTAGTTAGAGGTGAGTAAAAGCTAGTCAGAGATGGGTAAAGGCTAGTCAGAGGTGAGTAAACAATATTTCAGAAACACCATTTATGTGTATTCAGCCTGCCCTACAGCCCTGATCTCAACTAAGAACCCCAAAATTGTTCTAATCCCCCAAATTAAACTACATAAAGTATTATAAACAAATTTTAAAGCAACAAAGACCCTTTTAGTAGTCACATTGGGAGTACTATATTAGGTACTATGAGTTTCCTTAGGACATAAAGATCATTTGAGCCTTTGAAGAAGCTTTTCGAGCCCTTAAGAAATAGCGTAAATTTTTACACAGATGTCATATAATCCTGTCTATCCAGCCAAGGCCATCATCCTACTTTAATATAGAATATTTAAATTGATACATTTTATAAACCTTTATTAAAATATTTCTGCAGAACCCCTCATGAATTGGCAATTTTTTAAATGTAGTACCTGAGCAGCTATGTGAGATGACTAACATTGCTCATAGCTCTCTCAGAAAAAGGCCTATACCATTCAAGATACACACATTTGTCACTGCGATGGTACCCTCATGGGTACATTATGTGTACCTTTAGTTACCAGGAAAAGTGACTGCAGTGCACCCTCAAAGTATACATTCGGGGGTCATTTACATTGTACCTTGGGAAAACACTAGTCTCTCTGCGCAGTATTTCTTTTTTCTGACAGTTTATGGTCCAGTAATCAGCCGACGAGGGAACATAGCGTGTTCCCAAGTGTATATTGATTCAAATGAAGCCCATCATCTCTGTGAATGGCCTGTTATATGATCACCTGGCAGAAAATCTGGACACAGAGAGATTTGAGCAGGGCAGGAGAGTTGTAATAAAATGAATTCCAACCAATTTGAACACCAAATCTAATACCCCATTACACTGGTTTTGGGACCTGGCTGACAAGTCTGCGAATGAATGACGAGAGTTGCAACAGAAACAGCAAAGACAACAGCAGAATATCCCTTCTCTCCCTCTCAGCTCCCGGACAAGTCTAACTCTCTGCATCTTACCTTCCTTACTGTCAGTTTACTCAAAAACAACTGGAGTCATGGATGTCTTGTGACAAAGAAATAATGATTCTTCATGCTGGTGACTAGAACTGGATAGAGGTAGCCTGAGTTGCACAGTAAAACATAGGTGTATAGTCACATGCACACAGGAAGCTTAGACATGATTCGATTAGGCAAAGTTGCTGGCAGAAATACCGTGTTTTGCTGCACAACTCGTGGGATACCTCATGTCAGGAAACCGTGAACATGACAAATGCAACTTTAATGTTCGTGTTATGTCAGAATGCATTTCTTTATGCCAAAGATAAAAACAGCAGAAAATAAATGTTCTAAACGATATCATGAAAATGAAGCACAGTTCAAGCTTGTATTATATTAAATGTACATTATTAAATATATTGGATTATACATCTGAAAACTTTATTAATATTATGGTTATATTACCATTATTATTGTTACACGTTATATACCATGTGTAGCTAGCAGATACAAATATTTGCCCAAAGTCACGCTTTACCATGACTCGTTTTCATTAACACAGACTTGTGTACCCCTTATTCATAGTCATAGACAAGCATGAAACAATGATAGTTATCTAGATAAGTTGGTTGACATTATATGATTACTGTATCTGTTTTATATATCATCTTAAGAGACCACTGAAATCTGGGTTGTTTGGTAGCATGGACCATATTCATTGCTTAAAAAGATGTTTAAAATTCACTTAACATCTGTTACACAAATAATTTGATATGCACAATCTGATTAGCCTGCTAAATTTTTTGCTTGCCAAAACTGTGTTACAGTTGTGGATGTAAAAAGCTAGCATAAAGCATGCCGATCTTTACTAGCTTGTTATATCACCTGGCTACTGATCATTTATTTTCTAACTTCCCTCTCCATCTGTTCTCCAGGTCTGAAAGTCAGAAAGCCTTTTAAAATGTGTGAGAACACGGCATACTGCCAGTTGTAGGAGCGCACCCTGAGGCCAGCTCTTCGCCTCTGCTAGCGTCAATCTTTGCCGTTCACCAACCAGTGAGAACATTGCTGCCCTTTGCCTTTACCCTCCACTCCTCCTCCCCTCCTCCTCCCTCTCCCTCCCCCTTGAGCTGTGGGCCATGTCTGCCAGTGGGGGGTTGATGGAGGGAAACCAAGCAAGAGAGGACGAGGATGCTCGGGACAGCTGCTGCGCTGATGAAGAATCGTCGCCCGTGGTGGAGCGCAGGAACCGGAGCGGGATCATCAGCACACCGCTCAGCAAGAGCCTCAAACACTCCCGAGCCCTCTCTCAGTACATCGCCACATGCTCAGCTGCAGCTGCAGTTGCTAATGCTAATGCTAACAGACTTGCCCAGAGTTCCTTAGTGTCCACTGGGATTAAGTCTCACTCAGTGGACGCCCAGCACAGAGGCCAGGTGGGACTTACCAAACTGGACCGGGGCGCACTGGTTTCTAGCCTTCTGGACTCTCCGAGTGGTTTGCATTTGGCGCAAGCGGCTGAGCTCTTACGACGAGCAAGCATGCTACTTCCTGTCTCTGACTCCTCTGGCCTTAGCGTGGGTGGGGACATGGAGGCGGTGTCAGCCTCTGATTCGCTGGGGAGCGTGACAGACTTTCCGTTGCTGAGCAATGGTGGTGGAGTTGGGGGCGCGTTCCCGTTCCACCCAGGCCTGTTCATCATGACGCCGGCTGGAGTGTTTCTGGCTGATGGGGCGCTGTCGCAGGTGACGGGAGCTTCTGAGCAGCAGCAAGCGCACAGCGAGATGGCAGCGGCTGCCAGCGCCAACGCCAAGAAGAAGCGCAAACGCTGCGGTTTGTGCCCGCCCTGCAGACGCAGGATCAACTGCGAGCAGTGCAGCAGCTGCCGTAACCGCAAGACCGGCCACCAGATCTGCAAGTTCAGGAAGTGTGAAGAGCTCAAGAAGAAACCAGCTGGAGGTCTCGAGGTAAAATGATTAAAAAAAATAATTAATGATTACAAACTGATTATAAACAGACTTCACCATGAGCCTTTTAGTTGAGCAGAACATTACACACAACCTTGCATGTGCAGATTTTATAAATGAACATCGAATCTCAAAGTTTCAGGATTTCATCCTAGATCCTGATTGGTCCATTTAATATACAGGAACTTGTTAGCTATAACCACTATGTGGATGAGTAAATGGCTTTTGTGTATACTTTCCCAACAAAAATGTTGGTAGGTTAGAACATGCTATGAGCTGCAGTGGTCAAGACCAGAGGTTATTGACAACACAGCGCTTCTTAAACAAGTCTGTACTTGTACAAACTCGGTCTTGATGTGAAAACAACCTGATTTGAAACCGTTGGACATGACCCTGTAGATAACGTGGGTTGGAATTAGTTGGCACACTTGAGTTTCTAGGAGAATCAATCATCGCATACACCCTGTCCTTCCAAGAGTTATGGCTCCCCTTTCAAACTTATCAAACTGACAAAGTCCCTGTGAAATCTCTCTGTTAGGGGAAAAAAAAAAAGAAGTAGATGGTGTTCAGGTAAGGAAGCATGAGAAATAAGTCTCACAGGTATATTTTTGCAGGTCGGAGCCACCAGTACAAAATGTCCCATTTAAGTGTGCTTTTTCCCAGTCTGTATTTAGGAAATACAGTATGTGCCGAAATATACAGTACTGAATGAATAGATGAACAATGTTACCTTGTTGTCATCTGTAAGTTTATTTCTCCTGAAAGAAAACAAACATACACACTATTAGCGTATTGATTAACCACGTTATCAGTAAAGTAAGTGTTTGAAGTGTAGACAGCGTTCATATCGTTCATGCAGATTCTCAAACATATCTCGGAAACAAAGGTTGCTGCTGCTGCAGACTCCTGCAAGAGGAGACGGTTTGCTCGCGTAATGCAGACACAGTACACTACCAGAACGATGAAATTTCATAACAATAGACAGCATAACTGTGTTACTTGGTGGCGTCTTATTAAATCTCTCTCGGAAATGTTCTGCCACCTTTTTCAAACTCGTCTCCCATTCACGACCACTTCCGTATGAGCGGAAATAATACTAAACTGTGAATACTTTTTCCTCCGCTGAGAGACCCATTTCTAACAAAAACTGCACAACACAACTTCCTTTTCACTACCAGGAACACGTGCGGCTGATGCTTTACCCATCGAGAACCGCACACTTGCGATCTTGTGTTTTAAGTACTGTATATTTTGGTGCATACCTTTTTTGTTTGTTTGTTTGTTTGTTACTTTCCAAGATTTTGAATGCACCATAATTCCTGTCATCTGACTTGGTAGGATTAATGTTGATCCTTTGCTTGATTGGCTGCTTGGTGCAACAAAATTATTGATCAAAGGCTTGATGGTGAAGGATTTTTAATTTTGTTGACAATAACAGAAAGTAAACAACTGTTTTGATTAATGGTTGATGATAGTTGATGAAAATAAGAGGAGGCGAAAACAAGAGGCTAGCACCGCAAAGAAAATTCAAAATACATGAAAACATTTTTTGAACAGAAAATAAAAGCAGTTCTGTTTTTCTGTGGGTTTTTTCATGCTTTATTTGGCTATAAAAGAAAAAAAAGGAATTTTACCAGTTTCTCACTTGAAATGTATCGGATTCTTTTTTTAAAATTATTTGTTAAATTTTCGCGTAAAATTATTTGTGTTTGTTTGTGCGCACAAAATGGCTTTGTGTAGCTTTTAAATATTGATTTTAAATATGTAAAATATAGATTTTTTGATATTTTGCTAAAATAAATTAAGCTGAATTAACCCTAATTTCAATTAATTATTTTTTGTTCAATTTACATATTTTATTTCAATAGAAGTTCTGCCCTTTATATTAATTTGCCTTTAATTTTAAACATGTTTTTAGTAATTATTTAAATGATATGGACATTTACTTTTTTTTCCTGTTGTGCTATGTTTAAGTGCAACTAATCAGCAGTGAACAATGCCACTAGCCCCACCCTCAAACTTGCACAATTGTTTAGTTTGGTACTGGATCAGTAGCTAATTTAAAAGGTTTTAATTCCAGGCAAATTTTATTATAACCTCAATTTGCATTATGCTGTGTTCAGTGTTCTTCTTGAGCCGCATCGGGACAGTTTGGGCAGTAAGGTTATTGAACTGTGTAGGACGAGGGAGAACCCCCTGTGGCTGCCCCCATCGCTAATGCAGGAAATTATTTCGCTTTTTACTTCTTCCAAAACCATCACACTATCTGCCCCTAGGGATGTTCTGGAAACTTCTCAGAGTAAGAGCGCTTATCTAGAATCTGTCATAACTTGATTATGTGGATAATTTGCACCGATTCCATACTTTCATCCATTAAGTATTTAAATCATTACTGTGTTTTCGGTGGCAGGATGATGGGAACAGAAGGTCTGACCCGAACTTGTTCTTGATAGATAGGAAGGGTTGCATTATGGGAAGGTGTGCTGTTATCTGTAATAAATTCAATATATCGGATCAGGTGTTTATATGAATGCATTTGCTAATTTAATATAAATAAAATTATACCCAAAGTAATGTGGACATTTACTCCTCTGTCAGTTAGGATTTAGTCATTCGCGCAGCAGAACGAGGTCTCTGTACTTAAACCAGTTTTAAATTGAAATGTTTGGATTGATTTAAGTTGTCAAATCACTGGTATAATAATGTGATTTTTAAGACAGTTTATCATTAACGCATCAAGAAATGTGTAGTGTCTGAATTTGACTTTTTGACAGTGCAGCTATAAGACAAATTTTGCTAAAGCATAATGTACAGTGAGAATAATGTAAATACATTAAGACCAAGTTGAGTCGACAAGTAATTAAACACCTTTGGACATCAAAATGAACAAACACACATCAAATAAATGAAATATTTTTGAACAAATGTATGTTCTCTGGTATTTAAACAGTTTTTATAGACTTTTCCATTTCCAAACAAGAATCTGAATACCTACAACATAATACACAGTACAACTGATGGGGGAAAAAAAATCACATGTACAAAATTAGCCCAACATTTGGGTATAAAACTTTATCAGGTAGTTGGATTTGCTTTAGAGAATTTGCGTTGTGTTCTTAACCGTCTACAGGAACAATGTGATTTCAGGCAAGACTGCATTTCCTGGATGCAAATTAATTGAAGGTTGTAAAACTTAAGGTACTTCCTTGCTTATAGCCGTGATGCTAAGTAGGAAGTAAATTTAGCCCCAGTTATACAGATATTGTTTATGTAATAGTTTGGTTGTCTGCCAGTTTGGCACTTGTGAGATAGTGAAAGCTTTCAAGAGTTTTCTGTGCTCTTCATTGTTTTTTTTTTTTTAATTGACAAATTGTATAAAAACATGCAGCCCCTAAAAGGAAATGGATGAAAAAAAAAAAACATAAAGTCCCCAAGTCCCCTATATACTAACGACTTTCATTCAGAGTGATCGTTCGTAAGTCCGATTTGTTCATAAGATTTACAAACATTGTCTAGGTACTAGGATACGAACACAGTTAGCTATATACACAATATAAAACTACAATGTTCCAAGATCTTGTCCTTGTATCGTGCCAAAGGTTGACTTGTTCATGTTAAAAGAACGAGCAATGTATGCCATCTTTTTACCTCGCTCCATTCTCTCAATTATTTTTACTTTTGTCTCCATTGTTATTGCTTAGCTCTTCTTAGCAGTACCCTCTTCATCGCCGCTGCGTTTACGCTTGCTTACGGATATCCTGGGATGCACACTGCATGCACATGACAATAAACACTGGACCTGTGATCTAACCTCCGCAATTGAACATGTACTACATCTGCAGTAGTTCATAACTCGAATGTTCATATGTAGGAGACTACCTGTACAAAAGAGAAACAAATGTCTGTTTAAATTACAAGTCCCATGTGTTCTAACCAAGCAAAGAAGAGGTTCTTGTAACCAATCATAAAGCAAAAGGCTTAATCTTATACAGCTTTGCTAATGGACGCTGGAAAAGGCTACGTTCACATTACCAGCCTGAAGTGACTTAAATCTGATGTCCTTCAGATTGAATCTGAGTCACTTTCATATTTTGTCCTAGATCAGATATATATCTATGTGGGTATGTGGTCATGTGATTTGAATGAGACAGTCCAGATGGGAATTTTTAGCTTCCGCGCATGTATGGAGCTCTCACTGATGTCAGTCAGCACCGGCAACATCAGGGTTTTATAGCATTGATAACAACAGCTCCTAAAACAGCTAAATGTGTCTGGCTTTCTTTCCTTCTTCTGGACCTCAGCAAATATAGCCGACTAACTGCTTGCCATCCTCCAGAGTATCCCAAGCATACTTTTGCTAAAATCACGTCCATTGTTTGAAATGGATAAGCGGCCGAACATATATGATGTGTTTTAACCCAGATGGCACGAACAAAGATGATCGATTTGCTTGCTGTTTCAAAGGAAAGGCGCGTCCACATTAGAATCTGATAAAAGTCACTTCTAATTATGAATGTTAACTGTCACGACATGCAAATCGGTGCAGCTTGTAATGTGAACATTCAAATATTTCTGACTCTCTAACCAGGAACCTGCGTTTAATTGAAAGTTTGTATAGAATTAAAGGTGTTCCAAGAGCATCCAGTATGTTATTCCAAACTTGAGAAATATTGTTAGAGCTGTTTTGTTTTGACTAAAACCGTGCTTTTTTTTTTAACATCTCGAGGAGATATTGCGCAGCTTTATCTAACGATTATCAAACAACTGCGACTGGTCATCCTGCAGGAATTTTCCGTTCCTTCCAGGAGTGTTAAATTCTGGCCGGAAAGAATATATTAAGGTGGGGTATATGGCTTGTTTTCACATTGCTTGGTTTGCTTGCGGTTTGTTTATTGGAAACTTTTTTGAATTTTTTTGTGTGTGACAGTATTACATAATTGCAAGATTAACATTTGTAATTGTGAAATGCTAGTGTGCAGTTGTGAGACAGGAAGTAACAAGTGTGTGATGTTACCTCATTATCGCGAAAACAAAGTCACAGAGGTATAAAAAAAGGTGCAATTACAAAAAAGATACATATAATTGTCACTCACTCACTCTTACTCATCATCTATACCGCTTTATCCTGTATACAGGGTCGCAGGGGGCCTGGAGCCTATCCCAGGAGATTTAGGGCACGAGAGTGCCAATCCATCAAAGGGCCAGACACACACGTATACATTTGCATGCTATTCACACACTACAAGCGATTTGGGAACGGCAATCCACCTAATCTGGACTGTGGGAGGAAACCGGAGTTGCCGGGGAAACCCACCAAGCACATGCAAACTCCATGCACACAGAACCGAGGTGGGAATCGAACCTGGACCCCGTAGGTGCAAGGCAACAGTGCTAACCATTACACCACCGCGCCACCTTTGATACATATGATTGTCATTTTTTAAAATAAATCTGCATAATATTTTTCAAGGGATGGAAACAACCTTTGATTCTCAATCAAAGCAAATCAGTTTAAAGGCACAATTGGTAAGATCTTTTTAGGTAAGATTTTTTATTTTTATTTTTTTTTAAGCTCTCAAACAGGTACCTGAACTTGTTCCAAAGCTCCACAGGCAGGAGATGCAGTGGTTCGTGTAGTGTCTAAAAAAAAAAGAAGCAAAAAACAAACAAGTGTTCCTGATTTGAAGTCAGTTTTTCCAACACATTAATTCACTTTTGATAAGGACACGGCTTAACATGATTTTAATCATCTTTTTAATCTTCCAAGTTATTTCACCGTGTCAGAATAAAGAAATCGACCGCTGAACCTCTAATTGCGAAGTATTTCTGAAATTTAAACAATAACTTTCTGCTTTTATACTTTTAGCCTGTAGTGTACAGACTTTCTCTGCGACGTTTTATTAATTCGGCTTCTTTGAAAATGATATCACGCAGTTCTAGTTTTACACAGACTCCTGAGGTAATGTGATCCTTCACAGGTGCTGGGTTTTTTTTTTGTTGTTTTGCAAAGGTGGTCTGATTATTTTAGTCCTCTCTATGATGTTATAAGCCGAGGTTTCATTCTTTATTGGAACTTTTTTAATCGTTAGCAAACACGAGGGGCGTTCAAGTCAAACTGGGACTGGTAGAACTTCCTGGACTGACTTCCATTAATGGCCCTTTCCTTTAGGGAAAAAAAACACCCTGGTTTATCACCAAAGGACATTGCCAGTCTCAAACTGCCCACCCATTGCTTGCACATTACAGGAACCTGTCGCCAAATCTCCTGTACAGTCCTGACCTCTCTCCAAGCTGTTTTCACATGTTTGGGACATTAAGGGATTTCCTGGGAGGCCAGCACTTTAGATGCGAAGCATGGCAACGGCATACTGAGAAAGCTTTCTACCTTGATGGTATTAAAACACTAGTGATGAATGTTCTCCAGGTAATAAATGGAAATCAAATAGTTTTTTTTTATGTTGTTTTTGGTGATTTTGTCTCTGATTAAAAACCAGGACATAATCTAAACCATCGACGTTTTGTGATCCGTTGCACCCCTAATGGTGATACAGAGTCATAGTAAAAGAAACTTGCATGCTTTGCTGTAATTTAGAACCAGCTGGGTGTTCCAGTTTAACGTAACGATGTTTATTTACGCAACATCACCTCGGGAAACTAATGCTGTCTGAATAGAGCTGAAGATACAGTATTTCCTAAGTGCACAGTTCCAGGATATTGAACGTGAGCGTGTGACGAAAACGATCTTGCAAATGGTTTCGCCACACATCCAAAGCGCTCCATCAATTATCGCTTCACAACATCTGCTTTAAATATGTGTAACTGTAAATTTTTCCCAGTCTAGTGTAAAAGTGACCGTGGTGTGCAGCAGTGTCGGTTGGTCTGAACGTACACCATGTGTGTGTGGGGGGATGGGACGTGTGCGTGTGTGTGTGTGTCTTACACAGTCCATCTGGCCATTGCGGCTGTCATCTGGAGCACCAGGTGTCAGTGTGGCCTGGAATCCTGTCTGTATGTTTGTGTGTCATTTGGCATTAGAGACACACAACCCCTCTCTAGTCACGGTGTTTGTAAATGCCACAGCTCCAGGTATAGATCAAACCAGCCTATTTTATCAGTTACTCAGGATATGAAGCTGATAAGCAATGATTGTAGCCTAGCGTGTATGTTGCTTAGCATCTGCCTGTGTATTCGTTTGTGTATGTGTGTGTGTGTGTACATGGGAATGCTGACTGCTCCAGTTTCTCTGGGGAGGATTTTGCTGGGAGTTAAAGGGGTCGTGAGATTGGGGCATTGGAGTGAGAAAAGGCTTAAAGGTGTATGTGTGTGCATGTGTGTGTGTGTGTGTGTGTGTGTGTGTTAAACTTAACATGTCGTAAACCACTAGAGGACTAGTATATCAGTAGATATGGAAACTTTGCCTAAACACATGACGTAGGTTCCATGGTCAACCTTTGGAAACGCCCAAAGCATGGTTACTGAGAACTAACCCCGAGATCCTTGAATGTTCACATTTACACATTGTCGATGTGTAGATACAGTGATATCTCACGAATTTTTGCCTTACAGACTACAATTTTGTAAGAAATTTGCATCGGCATATGAAGCATTTTCGGCATACGAGCGAACTAAGCGAATGCCCGCTAAGTTGCGTGTAGCCGATCAGAACTTGTTTGCGTCAGTGGAAAGTCAAGCAAAGTGAGTTTACATATTTTTTTTGTGTTTTTTTTTTTTTACGCTTTCTGCAAGATTTAGTTAGCAAGAATGTTAGCAGGGACTGTAGCAAAAATAAAAGGGAGCCGCTTTCAGTTTTGTTTTTTAAAACAGCCAAGTGCCAAGAAGAATCATAGTCTATTTAATCAAGCCTATTTATTTCATGTTTTACTTAACTCACATGTCTTTTCTAAATATCTTGATTGTTTTAATATGCAAAAGAAATATGATTATAGTGTTATAGTGTTGGAAATATTGGTCATATTTTTTGGTGGCTGGAACGGATTATCTGCATTTACATTATTTCCTATGGGAAAATGCGTTTCATAGTATGAAATTTCGTATGCCGAGGTACTTTTGTAGTGAATATTATATGCTATGCTTTATACTAGCTTTATTGGCAGATTAGCAAAGAAACCTGGCTTCGTAGCTACGCACCTCTACTACAGTAAAACAACGATCCCTGGTACTTCCTTCCAAGCTTGGTTCGTCTCTATAAGTATTAAACCTCAGTTAGAAGTTTATTGTCCATTTTGGGTGTCAAACAGTAAAACAATCTAGGAATAAATGGGAGGTAGGGACAGAATTTGTGACCTAACGAGAGGATTGATCTAAGGAAACATTCAAGTAAATGATTTTTGAAGCATGTTCGATTGCTATGTCACATTTTCACTCACTAGCAGGTATAAGTAACAATACTAAAGCTGTTGGGTAAATAAGTAGAAATAAATGACTGACATGGATGTGGGATGTTGCCTAACATGAGAAAGAGGTACAGCAAATCTGACAGTATTGTGTACCTCTTCTAAAACTGGAACTTGTCAATGATTGCATCCTTACCCTTATCTTGTGTAGGGTTGGGGGGGTTTGTAGCCTATCCTAGGGAACTCAGGGCACAAGGCAGGACACAGGCACAGGACACAAACAGTCACACACACGTACTCTCACATACTCAATCATAAATTATGGGCAATGAGTAAACCCAGAGGAAACTCTACAAAGCCGAGATTTGATGAGCCGGAGACCAGAGCCGAGAGCTGATACCCCAACCCTGGCTTGGAGATCCGCGGGAACTGGACTAATGACTAAGCCACTGTGCCACCTAATTAAATCCATTTATAACCGCATTTAGGCTGCATTCACACAAGACATGATTGATTCGTACCGAACCCGGGCGCAATCGTTAACCCGTCAACCCGCCCCCTGGCCAGCGTTCACATTATCACTGTCTTTATCTGCACCCTCGGGTACACTTGCGTATTTACGCTCCCCAACCCAGTAGGTGATAGTATGCAAAAAGGTCAGTACTCTAAAAGAAGAGTCACCCTTCGCTCTATGGCTAATATTATTGATATTTCTGAAAAATTGTCAAGAGTGACCTTTCATGTGCCTTCCTACTTTATAGGCTATGGCTGTGTAGTTCAGATAATAAGATCAGCACGTGTTGTGTGCACACAGAGATTTCGGAGGAGACTGACGCGTTGATGACGTCACGTTCTAAACAGCGATCCACACCTGTGTTCAGGTACAGTTGGCTTTCATATTTGATTTGACCCGTGCACGGTTACGTCGTACCCTGATCAAGACCACCTTTTCATGTGGATTCAAACATGGTATGATACTTGGTGCCCGAGCACAATATGGAGTGTTCACATTGCGCAAACAGACCGAACTTTAGGGTCCATCGTACCAGAATCCGTGCCTGTGGAAGCACCCTTAATGTGTGTTGTAATGTTTCCCGTTGTTTATTCCCAGCTTTGAACAATGATTATTTTTCCTCCCTCTTTAAAATTTGAATAAGTGAAAAATAGTTACTAACCCTAAAGGGATTCTTCAAGTCTGTCTTAAATACTAATAATTTTCACGTTTGACCAACCAATAAGTAATTAGGGCCAAATTTCAAAGTTCAGGTGAGACTCATACAGTGTGACGCTTCTGCAGTCCCACTCGTACAGCTAGTTCTAGTTACCCATTGTGCTAGTTTTGGGGAAAGTAAAATGGCAAATTTGTGCAAAATGCACAATAACTTTGGGAAGATGTCAACTCAGTGGAGCTTGGTGGAACTGCAGAAGCTTACAGTCTCCTCGAGCTTATACGAGTCTCCGCTGAACTTTGGAATGCATTTTTGCATGGAACAAGGGTTGTGGAATTTGGCCCTCATTACTTACACCTTTATAATTATCAAAACCTATTGTAATGTACTTATCTACACCTCGTTTTTGATTTAAAATGGACTTGAAAAAAACCTTAAATATTCTTTTAATAAAATGCAAAACAACAACAATAATATATGAAAAAGAAAAAAACAATTGCAGATAGCATGTAGAACGGTTTAAGTTTTAAGCCGAGGGGACTCTAACTCCTGTTATAAAAACACTGTGAAACAATTGGTAAGGAAGTGTGTTTAATTCTAAAATAAAAATGCGTGTCATGAGAGCGCACAGTGGTGGAAAACGTTACAAACACTGACGCTAGTCATTCAGAAGCTTTTTACTATATTAACAAGAATTCTTTCTTGCTTCCTGTTTTTAGGCTTAGATTAGATTATTAGATTATTGGTAATGAGGTGTTAATGAATTTTCCTGGTGTACTGTATGTTTATGCGCACGTTTAAATATGGTGACTGTTCTTGTAGTAACATTTAACTCTAGTGTAACTTAAAGCCCAGAGCATTTTAGCTTTTTTTTTTTTGCAGTTTTTTATGTGTTAAAAAAAAAAAAAAATATATATATATATATATATATATATATATATATATATATACGGCTCAGGATTGTGCAATATAGAGTGATGTACTTTTTTTCAGTGAAGCCTATGACGAACTGAATTTTATTTCATTTTAACAAACTGTACAAACATGACTGAGCAAAAAATGTAAAAATGGGTCTCAAAGGCGAAGAAATAGCACAGATACACATGATCACATGTTTTTACAGTATGGTTGTCTTCAGATGTTACTATGACCAAAAAAAGAATAAGAATAAAAATATGCTCATTTTGAGAGTTTGCGATGTCATTCCCATATTCCAGTAGTGGTATAATTAACCCTTTATAAAAGTCATACAGTAATACCTTTTGTTCTACCTGACATACCTGAAACCCAAATAACCCAAAGAAAAATAAAAGTAAGGTGGTGTTTATTCAGCATTTAATGGAAGGAGTCTCCAGTGTCAGCGCTTTGTAACAGTCAGTAAGTTTTCCGTCCTATACAGTAGCAAGCTGCAATTTTTTTTTTTGCCTTAATAGTTAGCATCAGTGTGATTACTGTGAGTAAAACTAGATTTAAGGCCCAGTTTGCGATAGTCATAGAAAGTGTATTGCGACATCAATAATCGTTATATTAGCATAATATTGTCATATCATTAAACTATCGTGTGTTATGATGTCGTATTGGCAGTAAGACAGGACGGATGATGAAGGCGTGAAGGCTTATACGGCTTAAAGAGCCCTTATTGATGTCACAGAGGGGGGAAGTTGCATGTATCGACTGGGCTCTGTACGTGCGTGCGTGCGTGTGTGTGTGTGTGTGTGTGTGTGTGGGTTCTGGTGATCGTGACCGGAGAAGGAAAGGTGTGAGTCTGTTTTGCGTGCGTGTGTGCACATGTATGCGTGTGCGTAATGTTTTCCACTTAAAACCTTTGACAGCTGTGTGTGGGAGGAGACAGGGACGGCAGTAATCCAGGCTCCGCCCCTTTCCCAAAGAGCTTAAGCAACAGCCAGACAGATGAGGTATTTTAGGAACACGTCTGTGTGTGTGTGTGTGTGTGTGTGTGTGTGTGTGTGTGTTTGTGTGTTTGTGTGTGATTTAGTGAGAGAAAATTAAAAATAACAGTGAGAAAAATAACGACCGAAACTGTCTGCAGTGTCATATTTGTGTACGTGGGAAGGATGAGTGTTTTTTAGGTTGTGTGTTTGTGTGTGTGTGCCTGCGTGCGCGCGCGCCTGTGTGTGTGTGTGTGGCCAGGGACTGATTTGCCATGTGCTTGCGCCGGGCGTCCATCTGTGTTGGCTTGTCAGGGGGGTCATGGAAGGATAAGGGGAACTGTGTGTGTGTGTGTGTGTGTGTGTGTGTGTGTGTGTGTGTGTGTGTGTGTGTGTGTGTGTGTGTGTGTGCACATTTGTGTGTTTGTGAGTGTGTGCAGATATGCCAAGGTCCTGTCAGCTATCTTGGAGAGTAATGAGGGAGAGGGAGAGGGTGTCCAGGACAGGAAAGGAGTGTGTGTGTGTGTGTGTGTGTGTGTGTGTGTGTGTGTGTGTGTGTGTGTGTGTGTGTGTGTGTGTGAGTAAGAGTGTGTGTGAGAGGTTATTAAGTCACAGTAGGTGAAATCATCGTCTGTCCGTGTGACTTCATAATTAAGCAACTTCACTCCTCCTTGTTTCGCTCTTTGTCTGATTCTGTCTCTCTCTCCCGTGTGATGACGGTTAGCTTTTCCAGGAAATGCTGCAGTTGGCTGGAGTCTCTCAGTGCCAGTCCCCACGTCCCACCGCCGCCCGGCCGGCCCCCACAGCCGCAGGGCATGCTGGGAAAAATCCACCACTACTGCGGCATTTCAGGCTCCACAGGCTCAGAGTCCAACTCCGTACTCAGAGAGAGAGGTGGGGGAGGGGTGAGAGAGCAAACGTGACTAATAGGGGGTAAATCAGACAGAGAGAGAGAGAGAGAGAGAGAGAGAAGGAACGAACATAAAGAACGCACAGTCCAACACAGGTGTTAATGCTCCAGTGTTTGGGAAGTTTGTCAGCGCTGTTTTCTTCTCAGATGTTTACCTTAAAGGGAAACTCCAGTGTTTTTCAGGCTAATCCCTGTCCTCTACATCTGTAGCGTATTTGTGATTACCAGCGACGAGAATTTTCACACGTGAACCCGTTACAAAACTCCTATGTAATCGAAATCAAAGGGCAGGTGTTACATTCCATCAAAAAACGCTTAAAAATGTGAGTTTATCCCGTGAGCTAAAAACTTACTCTCATCCTCTGTTCAACTAAAAAAATCGTCATTTCCAATCTCAAAAAAAAAAAAAAAACTTTATACCCAGAATTCCTACATGTAAATCTCAGAAATCCTCTCAACAGTTGCTGAGGCCCGAGTTCAGCAGGTGACTTCAGATCTATAGGGTGTCTATTTAGAGCAGTGAATCATGGACAAATTGATCTAAACTTATTTTGAAGAATTAAAAACTACTATCTAATAGTATTGGTGGCTCAGTGATAGGTTTCTCACCCGCCATGCAAAAGGCACGAGTTCGATTGCCACCCAATGCCCAAACCCCGAACCCCAGCCACTGGACGCAGTGCCGGTCCGGATAAAATGAGAGGGTTACGTCAGGAAGGGCATCCGGTGTAAACCCTGTTCCAAGTTGTATACGGATCGGATGGTCCGCTTTGGCGACGGGAATGAACTCTTGACGGGAACAGCTGAAAGGCCAACAACAATCTAATAAACACTGAAATGTTGTGTAATTGTGTTGTCGGTTGTTGAAATGTCATGTCTATCACAAAGTGATAATCGCTTTTTCCTGCCAATCTTCTGCTCCACACTCCAGTCCTGTAGTTATACACGAACTAAGCATAAATTTACAAAGAAGAAGCAATACTCTTACAAAATGTGAGTATTTGCAGAAGATGTGAGTTCTTGTATTCTTGTAAAGAATTTCTCAATTTGTAACCATTTAATACTGGTAAGTTTATTTAAATGAATTAAAAAGTGTTAATTGATTCTGAATCGAAAACTGACCCATCAATTCATGGAAAAAAGTAACGATTAATTTGATAATTGAGTGAAAAAACAGTTGTGCTTCTTTACTGTTTAAATAGGTTATATGGCACCATCTATCTATCTGTCTATCTATCTATCTGTCTATCTATCTATCTATCTATCTAATGAATAAATTCACATCAACATTCAACATTCACATATTTGTTTGTTACAATGATTAAATCGACTATACAGTTGTCACAGTTACCTTGTTGCTACCAAAAGATGAACAAGGATGTGTCCATGTTTCTGTTTATTCATTTATTTTAGCTTGAACAGAAAACAGTCAAAAATAACCACAATGAATTCTAACATACAGTTCATTACAGTACCTTTTGTAGTATTGTTTGAATTCTCACTGGATGAATTGACAGTCCCCTGATAGCTCCCACGATATATTATGCACTGGATCGATGCATTGATTTAAAAGGCAGCGGCTGAAAGAAGTCGAGGCAACAACCATAAATCAGTTATTGATGAGACAGGACAGATAGTTGGCAATGCTAACTGGTGATGTAAATGAACGTTTAAATAGGTTAGTGAAGTGATTTGGTCATTGAAGCTTATAGCATATAATCATATAGGCTTATAAAAGGCTTTATTTATCGTATTATGTGGAACGCTGAGGTTTACATGGTTAGTATGTTATTGCTCAGAGTATTATGAGTAATAATAATATATGCCTGACATTGTGATTTCTGTCAGGATGTACCCCATCCCGGTAATCACATCCAAGTGGCATCCATCTTAAAATATAAATATTCTCTTTTGATATAAGTGTTGTTTAATGACCACTGAAGTTTGAATTTCTGATTACATAGAGTAGGGGCACAGTGGTCTAGTGGTTAGCACCTCCAGGGTCCGGGTTCATAGAGTGTGCATAGAGTTCGCATGTTCTTCCCGTGCTTGATGGGTTTCCTCCGGTTCCTCCGGTTTTCTTCAAAGACATACAGATTAGGATAATTGGCGTTCCCAAATTGGTGTGCCCTCTAGTGTGTAAATGCATGTGTGATGTCCAAGCACAGTGGTGAAAATGGGAATAAATACAATGGTCACAATTGGTCTCCATGGTCCCTAGTTGGACTACAGAGGGTCCTGGATGGACTACATACAGTGCTCTATCCAGCGCAGTCAATATAGCAAATAAAGAGTGATTGAGGAATGGATTTCAGCGTTACTGTTTTTCGAAGGTTATTATTTTTTTTTAAGTTTGATCTTTGAAAAGATAAAGAATATACAAAAAACGTTGACTTTCTGAAGATATTTTTGCAAAAATATCATTATAATAGATATCACCAACCTTCATTATAAGTGAGTTTCAAATAAACAGTTTTTTTTCCTACTTAAGATAATATTTTAAAATTCTTCTAGAGATTAGATCCAAAAATCCTGAAGAATCCATTAAACTGTGGTGCGAAATGCTTCATTTACTGACCACTGCTGTTGTCTCTCTCTCTCTCTCTCTCTCTCTCTCTCTCTCTCTCTCTCCCTCTCCATCCCCTCCCCCACTTTTACTTCCGTGTGTCTCTAAGAAGGTGATGCTGCCCACCGGAGCTCCTTTCCGCTGGTTCCAGTAGGACGATGGCCAACCGGACTCCCTGGCGAGCTCAAATTAACAAACTGCCAATCACGCTCAACGCCAACGCCCACTCGGACTGCTGCTGGCTCATAAACACTGGCCACAAATAACAAAACGAATAAACAAACAGCCTCTACTAACTGAGAGAGGTAAAAAAAAAAAAAAAAGAAGGCACTAAACGAGGACGAAGCTTGTTCTTCTGAACCAAAAATAGACTGCCATGGCAGCGTATCACTGCTTTGTTTATTTTTTGTTTGTTTGTTTGTTTATTTGTTTGTTTGTTTGTTCCTTCGTTGTTCTCTATGTTCCAATTGGGAACCGTTCGACTTCTTATTGTGGAGTCGTGTCCTTTATTGGACACTTTGGGAACTCTGGACCGCCAAACAGAAGATGTACAATCATTTTATTTTCTGTGTTTTTTGTGTTTTGTGTTTCATGTGTGGAGGAATGCTGTATTTGCGTTAGAGAATGTAAACTTGAGACTCTGTATTAAAGCTAGTTATTAATCCAGAGCACTATTGTACAGTTAGCACCGACGTTCTTACTGACTGCTTCAGTATATTTCGATATGTTTTGTTTATTTTGTTTTGTTTATTTTGTTTATTTTTGTTTTGTTTTTTTCCTTTTTTTTTTGAGGGGAATAGTTTGTCATAAAAACTGGTTTTCAAGATCGATGTTTGATATCGAACCGGATAAAAAGACAGAAATCATTATGATGTAGCATCCCTTTTGGCAAACAAACAAACAAAAAACATCTACTGTTAATTTTTTTTTGTTTGTTTCATTTTTGTATTGTGATCCAGAATCAATGTAGTTCTGCACTGACGTCATTCAAGGATGGCTGAGACAAACGGAAAAAGGAGCACGAACACCAGCCCGCGGCGTTTACAGATCGGATTACTTTCCACGTCAGGTCGTTGTATCCTGATTGGTCGAACGGAAATCACTTAACACGGCAGAGATCCCTAACCAAAAACTGGAGGCCCTTATGCTCCTAAACCACGTCAGAAAGCTGTCTGTGCGCTCACCTAGCTTCAGAGATTCCGAGTGAGATTAAAAAGGCTCAAGGACAAAAGACATCCCTCCCTCCTGCACCATAACCACATGGTGGAAGCCATCTTGGATGGCTGACCACAATCCGCTTAATCAGTCACGCTGGTGGTGTTCTGTTCCGATTTTGTGTTGAAGCCTGGCTAGAAAAGGACGAATCCCAGATCCATAAAGTGTCTGAAGGTCTTCGGTGCGACATCCGTGTCTCCACATCCACCATCCCGGGGGCTGCGTTTGTAAACTGAATAAACGAATGCATGTATCTGTGTCAGAAACCGACAGCTCTGAGGTCGCAGCTTTCCTCAGCTTTGGAATAAATAGAAATACCAACCAACTCTGTTTGAGCCTGGAATACGTAAATGTGTCCCCTATAGTAAAAAGTTGACTGGCTCTTAGGAATAAATTAGAAAACACACTCTACTACAAAGGTAATTCGGGGTGAAATCGATGTCCAGGCAAATTTCCACATTCCAAACATCTCTGTCTTTAGTAGCATGTAGGGAGGATTTACAGCCTGCATGTGGGAAAAAGCCGTCACATCGGTGTATTTTTGTTTGGAGTGTAGGAGTGAATGAGTGTCTAGGTCTGGGTTTTGTTTTGTCTTATTCTTCTCTCTCTGTGTAAGCTCTGTCTGGATTAAATCTTCAGCCTATTACAGAAACAATGGGCCTCATTTATGAATCGTTTAGTAACGTTGTGCGTAAAAAAAAAAAAAACTCACAAGATTTAAAAAAAAAAGAAAAAAAAAAAAAGGTAAGCCTGATTTTCTTTGTGCGTTTATAATTTTTATAAATGGCAATTACGTATAAATGACCCAAAGAGTGTTCACAGCACGGCTGATTTACGAGCGGCGTCATGAAATTGTTTCTGTTGTAAAGAAAAAATAATGACAACAAATGTTGGTGATGAGCATAGTCTTTATCTACATATCCTCCATACACTTCTCCAAACGATGGATGAGCTGGTGGAGACCGTCTTTGAAGAAGCCTCCGTTTTGGCACAAGGTTCCACCTTGCTAGCCGCGTCACTATCTTTGAAACGCCTGCCACAAAGTGGTTTCTTCAAGTGATGGTCGGGGGAATAGGGGCGATGAGGTAGAATCTCGTACCCCAACTTGAATGCAGCTGAATGGGCTGACGCGTTGTCATGAAGGCAAACCCCGGGAATTTTTCCCCGATTTTCTCCCTACTTTAGTCGTGTCCAATTCCTCCCCGTCACTAGGGGGCTCCCACATTAAGGCTACTACTACCACTCAGCCGAGAGGGCGAAGACTATCACGTGTTTCCTCCGAACCACGTGACGCCAGCCGACCGCATCACGAACGGTTTCACGAATCGTTGGGGGCGGCGTAACACACTCGGAGGACAGCGCTATCCGCTTGCGTGAGCTCACGAACGCCCCTGATTGGCTGTAGAGCCGTGATTCATGTGGGAGCAAGTACCTCTCATCCCTCCCCTCTGAGAGAGCTCGGCCAATCAGCTCTCTCTAGACCTCCGGTTGCGAGAGGTTACAGCACCACCCGGGGATCGAACTCACAATATCCAGATGATAGGGCGAGCACTTTACCACTGCGCCACTCAGAGGCCCACAAACCCCGTTCTTGAGCATTCCACGACATTCCCCTTGGTCTTGACCCTCTCGTGGCATTGTGCGGGATTATACCGCAAGTTTTCCAAGAGGAAAAGTTCATGAACGGAGACATAATTTGGGCAGATATTTTCCGTTTTTTCATACGATAATATGAATGAATGTGTAATAAAATGACCACCCCTCATAATGTTTTGTGGCGTAACAACATTAAATGCAAAGCTGACAGAGCTAAACAGTCAAAATGACAATTAAATAGAGAAAGAATGCCCCGTAAGTGTGACATTACCTTTGCCCTAATTGAATGGCTAGGTTTATTTGTATTAATTTATGGATTTGTTTTCTTTCAAGTCGTACCATAGCGAATGATCGATTTTCACAAATCTTTCATAAAATGTGTGTGATTGAAATAAATTAGCTATTTAAACTTGACGGTGTCGTCCGTGTATGAAATTACAATGATAAAATTATCAATGAATATACAGTATATATGATTTGAAACCGATAAATCGAGGTTTATATTATGCTGAGTCATCTCAGGAGCTCTCGTAGAATTACATTTTTCCACATCCAAATTATACAACTGGATTTCCATGAATACTTGCGCAAATGATCCTGCGAACGATTAGCGTATGAATTTGTTCGTATCCCGTTTGATAAATGAGGCCCTCTTAAATAAGGACAGGGACACTATCACTAGCATAGAGGACTTTAGAATACGAGCATATTTTGATAAGAGAAGTGACTTGGTGACTTTCATGTGGAGAACACTGTTGCTAGGCAACCAAGGAACAAGAAAGAGCTGTGCATAGCTAGCTAATGATCTAGCTAACTAACATATCACAAGATATTACATTTATTTGGCATGTTTGCTGGACCAATGGGGAAATTTTTAAGAATAAAATATTTTGAAAATATTAATAAGTAATAACAGTGGCAGGTGAAGGAACCGTTAACTTAATAAAAAAAATTTTTTTCCACCAAATTATCATATTGTGCACATGAACAAGCTAGCGCTAGTTACTGGATAGTACCAGTGGAAACAAGAGTCTTTATTTTATTTTTTTTTAATTTTCAGCAATTGCTTCTTTTGAAGAATTATGACCCGTTCTGTCTACAAAAAACCTCTCCAGGTTTCTGCCATATTGAGAAATATTAATGCTGCTTCACAGCTCAGAGATATGAGTTAAAAAACAAAACAAACCAAAAAAACTGACCACCAAACCAACCAGCATGAGAATTGTACGAAGGTGTTTACGTGGTCAGAATAATAAAAACAACATTGTTGCTAGGTAACTGGGTAACACCAAAACACCTTTGCTGTTGATTCTAAATGAGGCTAATGATTTAGCTAGCAAACCCCTAGCTGTCAGGTACTGTGCGTGGCCAATGTAAAGCGACGGTCATGATAAAAATAAGGCAAAGCGATTAAGAATATCGACATTTTCCTCAGACGTGTTGGTAAATTTGTAGGTGAAAGTTTCTAAAATAGTGGAATTCAAAAGCGCATCAAAAGTTTTTGTATGTATGCATGTAATATTATTATTATTAGTAGTAGTTTTTTTTGGTTCAACAACATGGCGGTATGATCGTATGACCCGATATCAAAACGTACCATTAGAAGAGTCGTTCCTGCATGTCCGGGGCGTGTTGCTTGTTTCTGCGCTACAGGTGCACGATCATTAGACATTATTTCACCATCCATCTCTGGTCCAAAAAGCTTGCATGCATCAGTGTGTGTGACCTGTGGGCACAGAATGGCTGACACTAAGGGAAGGACTGGAGACCCTTTCAACGTTATCAGCACAACCCAGGCTCTGGTGCTCTAAGGTATGCATCCATACACACACTCATACACACACGCAAACACACAAGTTTGTCTTACTATCCTTTTGAGGACCTTTACATGACATAATTACTGAGGACTTTCTGTTGACACAAATATTTCCAGCAAATTAATGTTACTCTACTAAACCTAAATATAGACTGTTAAGATCCTTAACCTCGGTGACCAAAAGGGAAATTTCAATATTTGTGGCTTAAAAAAAAAAAAAAATCAGATTTCCTAATAGGGACCAGACAAATGTCCATGTCAGATAACTCTTTAGTTGTATATTTGGCTCCTACCAAGATATAAAAACATGGATACACACACACAGAGACACACATACACACTTTGAACGGCCTGACACTCATGTGACTGGGCGTGCGTGAGGAAGGAGGGATGAAAGGGGGGAGGGAAGGAACGGTATCCAGGGCGATGGATGATAAGATATTCGCTCCCCCGTGGTTCCTGCACGGGTTCAGAGGAGGCGGGAACGTAATGCGGTGCTACTATGGTAACGGCAGCGCGAGACGTTGCGCTATAATTGGTGCGAGGCAGCGTAGCGGCACTTCCAGGTGCGCGTGTCAGCACGATGTTACCCCCTCCTGCTGAGAGAGGCAGAAAAAAAAACCCAGACCTTGGGCCTGCTCTTTCCTTCCTTTTTTTTTCTTTTCTTTTTTTCCTCTGTGGCTTGTTTTCACTTAGGAAGTGTTTTAATGGGTCTCTGATGATTCAAAATTGTTTTGCAAAAATATTAAAGAGTTCAAACCCGCGCGTGTGTGTGTGTGTCAGAAAGTGGGGACCCAAGTGACTTCCTGGCGCACACAAACCTGAACTGTTCTTTTATTTATTTTTTTTATAGAATCATTAGAGACCCATTAAAACGAAACAAGAATAAAAAACAAAACCCCAACCTAAGCCGTGTTTAGAATTAGCGTCCTAAAACTGCTGATGACCTGCGAGGCCTGAAATCACACACATCACGTGCAGCACCTTTGTAACTCAATCTGTCTGAGCGTGCACGCTGAGGCATGAGAGAGCACACTGAGTGAGAGATTTCTCCCTCCTCTTGCAGAGATCTAGAGATTGCTGCTCTCTCTCTCTCTCTCTCTCTCTCTCTCTCTCTCTCTCTAGGCTATGTCTGGGTTTAATTGCGTGTGGTGGCGGGAGGCAGCAGCAGGACAGGCTCAGGTCTCTCTCTGCAAGGAAGCCATTTAATTCAGCTTCCCCTGTGCAACACACACGCACACACACACACACACACATACACATACACACACACACACACACACACCACAATGTTCGTCTTACTATACTTGTGAGGAACTTTCTTCAACGTGATAATTAATGCAGCTCATTAATGCTATGTATACACCCATACCTCTACATATCTAATACTTATCTCTATACCTCTACATATCCGAAAGGAAACGTTTTCGGTTTTAATATAAGAGCTGCAGCTCCAGCCAAATGTCCCTACAAGGTCAAAACTGTCAGTTTGTTCCTCACTTCCTTCATTCCTCTCACAAACACACACCAAACACAACTACATATGTCCTAATAGCTAAAGAAGCAAGTCCCTAGCCAACCACCAACACAATGTTACCTCTAACGGATACATAGTTGCTGAAACACACACCCTTGGATACACTCGGATACATCCAGATTTTTAGGAATTGTGTTAGAGCCTACACACATACTCACACGCTGTTTCAAACTGAGCATGCTCGCACTACTGTAAGCACCACTGCATGAAGCATTTAAAATATAAAAGTTGGTGTACTAAAAATATTTAAAAAATTGAACTAACAAAACAGCACACGTGCCAAACTGAATCAACTGCAAAAAGGCTAGAATGAGTATTTAGATAAAAAATAAGTGATAAAAAAATTTATTTAAAAAATAATTTCTATAAATTTATATTTACTCCTTTGAAGCGTTTTAATTTACAGTAAGACACAATGTAATTAGTGCACAGTAGACACATTCAAGGCTTTTCTTCAACTTTCCAAAGAAGCGAAACTCCTCACTGCTTTTCCTACATTTAAACAAAACTACACATTTTGGGGGAAACTGTTTAATGTAAAGTCAAACTTAACCTAACCTAACCTAAATTAGATATGATTCACAATTTTCCTTGGTAAAAATCTCCTCTATAAAATCTCTGTGATCTGATGACCATGATGACCATAGCTGTAGCATGTGACTTACATTCATCATTTTCAATCCTCTTTAACAATTTTACAATGACACCAATAATGCAAATCTCACTTTTTTAGTCATTTTCAAATGACTTTACAAAAAAAAAAAAAAGTGATAAAAAGAAACATTTGTTGCTTTTTGTTTTTATTTTGCATCGTTTGTTTTGACAGGGAATTAAACAAACCAATAAAAAATTCCCCTAATGCGACTTCATATATGTAAAGGAAACCATGGATAGATGCAGGGCTCTGATGTTCTCTGGCAGGCGTGGCTCAGCATTAGCTCATTTACATCGACACTGGAACAGCGTGTTCGTCAGGGAAGTGAAACAGAAAGAGTTTGAGGTATATAAAATGTATTATCTGAGTGTTATTTCAGCTGGAGCATTAAGGGACACACTGGGGGAGTTTTAAGATCTGTGTTAAAAAATTTAAATATGGGACCTTTAAAGTCCTGTTGATGTGGGTGGAGAAATGTTTATCATAGTATGAAGGTGATCAGTGAGAAGAGTGTACAGTGATGCATAACTCTAAAGAGAAGATAAGCCATACTGGTAAATCAACTGACCAAACTAAATCGTTCTCTACATAATGAGATAAAACATAAGCAACGCTACGGCATGATAAGAAAGAAAAAGAGGATGAGGATAGGTAGAGTATGAGGTGAAGAAAGACCACAAGTAATGTCTTGCCAGAAGCGATAAGCGGTCTCAAATGAAAGTCAGGTTAGACTAGTTTAACGACATGGTTCAGCATGTTTGGCTGGAGAAAAAAAAAATCACATATGGACAGAGATACCTAATGTTACTCGAAGATGATATTTGAAAGCAAATATCAGAGCGATACAGGATCTTTATGCATTTATCCATCATAATCTGTTCCCCAATTTTTGCCACATTCGTAAGCAATGTATATTGGACCCATGTGAAAACCTTGTGGGACACCTTTTACAAGGATTTCTATAATTAAGCATCATGCCTGCTTGTTTTTCCTTGTTTTTCCTATTTAGATTAATTGACCTTCCATTAAGTCATGACCTTTTATTAAACATTGTAAATTAAGGAAAAGAAGCAATAAGTGTCTATATCACAGTTTTTTATAAATTCCCCAGTAGTTCAGACCATACGTTACAAATGTATTGGTGACGTTAATTTAGCAATGTTATGGACATTGGGACAACGTTGGTAGTAGGTTGTTTTTGAAAGATAGAATTACTGTGAAGAAATGACATGGAATGAACGGCCCAATACAATGTTGCAAAAAAGTCTTAAAAACTATATTAATACCAAACCAGTACTATATTCTCTAAACAGCACTATATTCTTACCACTGGACTACAAGGGAACATGCTATCGATGCTGAAAAGTAACAACGAAAAAAAAAATACCAGACAACATAAATTTATTGAAATATTAAAATAGAAAGCTTACAAAAGGGTAGAAAATACCTGTTTAACATCTGAGATCTATTTTGTAATGGAATTTGGACGCTGTGCAAGCACGATATTACGGTAGAGTAATTTGGGAGCTAAGATGCACCTCGTGGTAATATTTCCAAAAGAAAGAGGTAACATCACAACATTAAGAGATGTGTAACATGAGATACATGCAGGAATCTGTTGTGTCTGTCCCAATCTTTGATTATCCTGTTAGAAACTTAAGGGACCATGGATGTGGCCAGATATTGTTTGAATGGATGTTAATCAGCATAAATGTTTCAAACAAAGATGACAGTTTTGAAGTTGTATTACAGTGTTGTGTTTGGGTCATTCATTCTATGTTATCTTAACATAATTTTATGAAAGGCATTTAAAAACAACATCCTGAGGGTGTCTTTACAATTATATTACAAGAATTGTCCAATATTAGGGTTCTTGCTGGGATAACTTTATCTTTAACATAACTCTAAATCATTTTTATTTTGTAAAATTTTGTAAAATATTTTGTTTTGGCGATTTGCTCAAATGTAGCAGAAAAAAAAAAACACTTCAGGAAGTGGCATCATTGGAACTAATCAGCTAACCACGCCACCTTGACGCTAATGTTCCTTCTAAGGAACTACGATCCCGATGGATTTTTTGCGCATTAATGAACAAAATGCAAACAACTGAAACAAATATATAAATGATATGTTTGTGCAGTTTGACAGTACTGTGACAGTCGCATTGTTAACAGATCTGTGCAGTTTGCTGTGACATGACATGCTTTAGAAGTTTATCATAGAAGTATGATAAGTCTGTCTATATGCGTTTGCCAAATTTTGCCCTGAATAATTCATTTTGAGGAGTGTATGCACATGTGCACTTGTGTGTGTGTGTGTGTGTGTGTGTGTGTGTGTGTGTGTGTGTGTGTGTGTGTGTGTGTGTGTGTTTTGGAGTCTATATCTCTTCAGGATTTATAGAATGTGTGTACATTTCTGAGAAATGTGTTGGGACATTTGATAGCAGAGACACTCCTGATTTCCTGAAATGTGTGCAAGCAAGTGAGAAAGTGTAATATCGATAGGACGTAATCCTACACGGTACCGTATAGGAGGTTAGTGAGGTTTGCTGGGTTGCTGAGGGGCAGTCAGGAGCTCTCGGCACCCTTCTGAGGGCTGGGGGAGGGGTGGCCGTGTGTGTGTGTGTGTGTGTGTGTGTGTGTGTGTGTGTGTGTGTGTGTGTGTGTGTGTACGGTTTTCGCCACGCTGCTCGAGTCACCAGCAGAGCCTATTAAATCCGGCGGCCTTCTCCAACAAAGACCGACTGCCAATTACAGAAGCCTTTCCACCATCTCTCTCTCCAGCTCACTCCCTCCTTCTCTCTCTCTCACTCTCTTTCTATCATTCTCCTACTGAACACTCTTATCACCTTCATTTGGCAGATGAAGAGAAATTTCTTTACCAATAATCAAATCATGGAATATCTACTCTTTATTGACTAACCTTGATTTAAGTAACTGATGCATCACTGAGCTCATCAGCAGCTTCGAAGCAAAACATGTGTCTCTCACAACACCATAAACAACTGGTTTACCGTGACATTAATCATTCGGCGCTGATAAAGACGCTGCTAGGTTCTTTTTAGGATATAAAGGTCGACGCAAGTGAACCTTGTCTAACAGAAGGTCAGCTCCTAGCAGGGATACATGCATTTAAACTACACATTACAATTTGGAGTCCCGGAGAATACGTTTGCAGACAAACACAGTATGTAATCAAAGTGCTTTCGTGTTCTGTAGTTCTGTCCTTTCAAACATCATTAAATTCTTTGTATTTTGACCATTGTTGAGTCACGTAATGAACGCTGTTGAAAATGTAATTACTGTTCATTATTGTCTGGAAAAAGTCATCACACTAGTCATTTAAAGTTGCTCTTTAAAAGCCGAACAAATTAGTGATGAGAATTCTCATCTTCAGGATCATTCGACTCAGCTCACCAATCACTAACAAACAGCTCATTGTCATTTGGTTCTAAACTGGATAAAGACAAAAATATTCTTGACCAATGATAACAGGTTGAAGGATGACGAATGAATGATGAAAAAAAAAAAAAAAAAGGAACTCGCATGCCTTAGTGCTGCTTTTACACACGTACTGATTGGGCAGACAAAGGAACGAAAGTGTTATCTGATTCAATTAACGAAAGCAACATCAAACATCAACGTGACTCTGGCCAGGATAAAGAGCTTACTCAGGATGAATGAATTGACGCTCAGAGACAGCTCAGATGTTCAGTTTGCAATGAATCATTTTGATTAAATTACACTATGAGAGTGAAGACGGCTGGTATATGTGAGTCCGCTTTTAACATTCTGAAATACAAGCAACGTAAATCTTTAATATACATCAAAAGTATTATTATGCTTTATATTCATAGGCAAATTCTTACACATGGAACATTCCTATTCTGTTGTCTGATCCTGGGTTTGATTTCTGCCTCGGGTCTGTGTGCGTGGAGTTTGCATGTTCTCCCCATGCTTGGCGGATTTCCTCCAGGTTTCCTACAGTCCAAAGACATGTACAGTAGATTAGGTTAATTGGCGTTTTCAAAATTGCCTGTAGTGTGTGTATGAGCGTGTGAATTTGTATATGTATTGGATTGCCACCCCAACCAGGGTGTACCCCATCTCGTGCCCATGTCTCCTGAGATAGGCTCCCGGTCCCTGTGACCCCATATGTAGAATAAAGTGGTATAGACGATGAGTGAGTGAGATTATGAAATATGCATTGTCTCAGGAATGTTACCTGTACATCGTTAACCCCTATGAAAAATTTAAATATTCCACTCGCTAACAAAGTCGCATCATTCAAGTTTCCTAAAGATTGAGGGAAGAAGTAAAGTTATACTGTGATATTCACTAACAAAGATACTTTAAAGGTGCAAACCAGTTATTTAAATCGCAGATTCATTATAAAGCCAATAATTATAATTTAATAATTCAAATGTCTTCAATGTTTTATGCCATTAGAACAGAGGCATGTTAACCACATGTTGTGTACTTGTTAATTTGTTGTGTAATATGATGCTAAAGAAACTCAATCCAGGTATTCATGTACCAGCAAAGCCGTTAGCGAAGACACATGAGAGATGTTACCGCTTGATGTGGCCTAGCACCTTATTCAGAGGTTAAAGGTACCGTATGTTTTCTTATACCAAACATTGAGATTTTTTAATCACATGACTTGGAGTGCTGTTCTACTGAACATCAGCATGGGCATTGAAGATATCACAGCTGTGCTGACAGCACTTCCTGTTGTGTGATATTGCAGTTCTACGAACACTATCTATTATCAACAGAATATGATTGTTCGTTTATTTAATCAGTTATTTTGCTTTGTCAACACATATCCTTTCACCAGTGATGGAACTAGCTTTGAGCTGTCAACCAAGTGACTGACAGTGTAATTAACAGGCATAAAAGTAGTTTTAAATTCTTACTCGTACTATGTAGCCAAAAAGTGAGGAGAATAAACCATGGAGGTGATGTACAGTCCTGAGAAACATACTAAATTTACTTTATATTTCCACTTAAATAGCTAACATCCTGAGTTTTGGGGTTCAATCCACAATAGTGTTAAATGGAAAGCTTGTGTGCTTTGTTAGAGTGTATAGTTCCTTGTTCCACACCCAAAGCTGTGCCTTTGATCAGAAGTAAGAGAAAGATTTGGGATTCAGCAATGCGCTAGAAGCTAGTTAGCGCCCAAACACTATGACATCAGCCCTAAGTCGTCATAGTTTATGAAGGTCCCTCTTGTTCTTCTAATTATTAAGGCCCAAACACTATGACGTTGGCCCTATGTCTTCATAGTGTGTGAAGGGCCTTCTTGGTTTTCTGAAGCGTTCTTGAGAACATGCTCAAGAAGTCATGAAAATCGGCACACAGGTTGGAATCTGCTGCCATTAGGATGACTGAGCGGCCGAGCCACGGAGCCCTAACATGAGATTTTACTGCATGACACATTTGCACATATACATGTGAAAGCTGGTACACATTTAGATCTCAATGGGTTGAACAAAGTTCGCATTGCATAGTATGGGCTCTACTTAACAGGTTTAATAACTTTCTGTTGGACATCATGTTTAGTGACATCACATTGAGAGACATCATGTTTAGTGATGTCACATTGAGTGACATCATACTGTGATGATTTTTTTCCCAGTATATGTTTTTTTTTTTTTTTTTTTTGAAGGTCTTGACATAAAATTCCACCTATTCTAAAATTGTATTGGTATGTCCGCTCTAAATGTATGTGCCCACTGTCTTTCTGGTGCACCCAGGAGCATTGGCGGAGGGTGCTTGTGCCCGCTCATCTATATTTAGCTTTGTAGCTCACATTAGCCATGAACAAAACAACAGACGGTTGAGAAGCAAATCGGTGCTAAATTGCTTCCATGACTTGCTTTCAATGTCGGTTTTGGCAAGTAGCTACTCTCCCCTCTTTCTGCCCTAGTATGGCACCTGGCATTCCATCTAGGATGAAAGTCCACCTTGTTCCAAAGTCAACAAGACCCTGACCAGGATAAAGCAATTTCTTAAGATGCATAAATAAATATACTTGCAACTTAAAAGCACTGGAGTAATGCAAATATGATTAAATAAGCATCATTTAATCATCTGTAATCACACGTAATGTGATTACAGAAAGACTAAATATAATAATACAGTACATTATTTCTCTTATCACAATTTTTTGCCTTTGAAACTTTTTCAGTAGTTTGAAAAAGACACCAGACAGAATATTTTGTCAGTGAATGACTTAATGCAGACCACAGTGCACTAGCAATAACAGTAACTACCACTCACTAGACAGCTGGCATTACCAGTATCATCTCACATCCTCCTTATAATATTGTTAACTCTTTATTTTCTTTTCAATCATTTTAGTCATACTATTTTACTATTTTTACATTATAGTTTTACTTTAATACAGTTTTGCATTTTATATCATATTATGGATGTATTTTTTGCCCAGCTAACCTAGTAGCCGATGGCTGTACATCTATGTAGCACAGAAACAAAAGAAGAATGCAGTGGCTCACTAAACACCCTGGGGCTCTCTTTTCCTCTCTTTCTCTCTCTTACACTCTTTTATATAACTCTATGTAGTGCTCAGAATATATATTATGATCTATATGATATTCAGTTGGCTGTGTTGAAGCCCAGACAAAGCGGGCAACACTACCGCATAGTGATGAGACACTGGACACACAACCAGCAGCAGTGTGAGGCTGTGCAAGAAGGTTGTGAGCGAACTGGGGATTTCACAAAGAAAGGGAAACTGTTGTTTTTTCCATGTACACATGACTTTAGAAACTGCTGAAATAGTAATTGGAGTCTTAATAAACTTTAATTAAATTATCCTTATTACTAATATAAATCATTTTATTTTTGTGCCCAAAATCTAAGATTTTACAAAGAAAAAAACAGAGAAAGAAAGAAGTCAACCTTTATTACAATAAGTATACAAATATTTAGTAGATCAACAATATTTAACCAAATAAGTATAACTTCATTAAAACTACTACATGTCATCACATTTGTAGTAGAACAAATCAACATGTTTAAAGAGTTAATAATCAGTCTGTGAAAACATCTAGAAATCATTATAGTTTTTAAAGCAATCAATTTACGTGAATTAATTAACTATAAACCAGCAAAAATGACTGCAAACCATTAACTAAGTGAGTCAAGCAATCGACAATCTTTAACTAAATAAGTATAAATTTATCTGTAAAAACTACATGCATTAAAGTCATTAAATATTTTAGTATAAAAAGTACAAACAATCAAAAATCTTTACCTAAAAAAGCATATTTGTAAAACTACTGCAAATCATTATTTTAGTAGAACAATCTATGAAATATATTACAAATCATGAAATATTTTATTAGAACAACATTCTTTAATGGTAAACTATAAATCTATGAAAACTAGTAGAAATTGTTAAACATTGTAGTAGAACAAACAGCATTCTTTAATTATTAACTGTAGATCTGTGAAAATCTTCAAATGGTTTAGTAGAACAATCAACTTTTTTTTAATAAATGAACTATAAATCTTTGAAAACTACTACAAGTTGTTAAATATTTTAGTAGAACAATCAAAAATCTTTTGTTATGGAAAATGTAAGTACTACAAATCATTATTTTAGTGGTATAATCTATGACAAAATTCTAAGCCAGGATATATCTTAGGAGAACATCACAGTAGAATCATTATTTAATGATTTACTGAGTGAACTATTCATTGATAAAAACTACTACAAATCATTACAAAACATTTTAGTAGAACTATCAACCTTTAAAACAGTCTACAAAAACGAATATACAGTAGGTTATCAATTTTTAGTAGGACAAGCAACACTCTTTAATAATTAACTATTAATCTGAGAAAACAACTGCATATCAGCAAATATTCTAGTACAACAATAAACAATCTAACCAAATAGGTATAAAGCTACAAAACCTACTGACTTGTATCTTTGTAACAATTGTAACAATTTTCATCTAAATAAGTATAAAAGGTATAAATCCATGTAAAATAACTTTAGGTAGAAAATCTACAATATGTAGTCTCTAAAAACTATGGAGAATCTATAAATATTTAAAAATAACATTCCTTAATAAATTAACTAAAATATGTGAAAAGCTACTACAAATCATTCAATATTTTAGTAGAAAAAGTCTTTTTTGATCAGTCAAACTAAATAAAAACAAATCTATGAAAACTACTCATCAAATATTTTGATAGTTCAACAATCAACAATTAGCAATCTCCAATGAATTAAAAACTTTTACAAATCATTAAATATTTTAGTAGTAACTCTCTTTAATAAATTAACATTCAACAATCTTAAACAAACAAAATCTATATAAAAAAAACTACTACAACTCAAATATTTTAGTAAAACATTTAACATTCTTTAATAAATTAACTGTGAACAATCTTTGAAAACTTCTGTATATAAAATCTGTATATATTTTAGTTAAACCACCAAAAATGTTAAAAAATAAAAACAAATATATGATTTTTAAAAATGATTAAACACTTTAGAGGAACAATAAACTATATTTAATGAAGTAAAAGTTAAAATATAAAAACTATTGCTACAAAGTTACCGTTACCATATTGCAAACAAAGTAACCACAAATATGCTAGCCTATGAAGTATAGATCATTTTAATATGGACAATTCTAAAGGTAAACCTATTCTACAGTTGCAGCTAGTAGCAAATTGGATGGCTTGATTTTAATCCATATCTACCCCCCAAAAAGTTACAGTAAGTAAAGCCAAAGCATTCTGTGCTTTTGGCAGAGCAGATCTTTGTGTCTGGAAATCACGGCTGGTTTTTCCTGCATCCCTGGCTCTACATTTTCCACATGAACACTCACTGGACAGCGATTTCCACACTTCTAATTCCACTTTTCCGGAAATCCGTATCACCTGCTGTCCGTGCTGCTGTACGCCTGGGTTGCCAATGCGCCAGCAGGCACCGGAGCCTGGCAGAGTTGCAGAGACAGGAGACTAGGGGAAGAGGAAAGGAACGAGAGGAGCAAAGGAGCAAGAGAGTGAAGGAACAAGGAAACAAGGTCAAGCAGGATGGACAGAGTTATAGATAGGCACAGTGATTGAGAAACACGGGGAACAGGAATAACTATAAAGCAGGAAGGCAGATTGAGAGAACAGGACCTGATAGTTTGAGACTTTTAGATGTGTGTCATAGAAAGAGACTACAAGAGTTAAAGTAGTGTTTAAAATGTGATTATCCTCAATCTGAGTTCATAAACACTCGGAAAATTCAGTTAAGTTAAACTGAATTAAGTGATACAAATTTAAGTGACAAGAAAATTGTACATTGTTCATTAAAATTATTGCTTGTTCCTGCTTGTATCATGCTGTGTATAGATTTTGCAATAAAGAACAAAGTAGGAATGAGAGAGATTTCAGAAAATTGTATGAATTTGGACATTTATTTGGCATTTTTGGAAGAGGTCTTCAGTGTCAATTTTCAGTCTGAGGTAAAGTTATAACTTAAAGTTTTTCAAAACAGGAAAAACTTTATAATGGAGAGCATTGTGATGTTTTGTAACAATTTAAGCTTTTTCAGCCCTATTAATTTAAGGAGAGAGAAATTAATGATGTAAAAGTTGACCGATGCTTTGGTATAAGAGGAATTTCAGAAAATGCCTTTATAGGAAAATAATCGAAAAAAGAGAAGAGTTAGGATTTTTTTCATAACGCTTGCCTCTGTTGGGAGAGATGTGTCCATTTCCATTTCCCTTCAGAAACCTCTTAGAAAACTCTTTTACATTTTTTTGTTTAAAGTTGTCATTTCCTTGCCTGATACTTGCCCTCCCCTCACCTGAACACCAGCTCCATTTCTGCTTGCAGTATAGAAAGATGCCACTGGTATTGTAAGACAGTTCCTGTCAGTTTCAGCTCACTCTTTCACTGACTGGGTGACAATTCAGCAAGAGTTCCTGGTGTTTCACCTGCTCTTCCAAATAATCCCACAAGTTTTCTATAGGATTGTGATTTTGCAGTCAAAATGTCATCAGATTTGTCAAAAAAGTCACACACAGGTTTGGCGCTATGCACTCTATAGACATCAGCCTGTAACATGCCTGTCAGTGTGGTGTTACAGTTGGACACAGAGCACAAAAAGCAACCGTCAAACCTTCACAGAATTGAATCTGAAAGTTAGAATTATTTTGATAAAATGATGTTTGAATGAACGACTCCAAAACAAAGTTGTCAATAAAACCTTAAGATAACAGAATATTGACCTTAAATCCATAATAAAATCCAAATTATGGATTTCTTTATTTTGTTTTTAACTGATCTGGCATATTAATCAGTGCAGTACAACCTGTTATTGGTCATATTGTCAATGGTATTATGTTCTTCCTGCTGCTTTCTGAATGTTTTTTTTTTTAATTATAGTCTCTTTTTTTCACTCACTGCCACTGACCAGGGCTTGAGTCCTGGTCAGGACATTGGCTTAGTTGCTGGTGATAATAATAATATCAATAATAATAAATCCAACAGCCTTAGTATAAACATTTCAAGAATTTATTTCAGGTACAGATTCAATAAATAAATTCACTTAATAAGTATTGTTCTGATGTTGTATTTGCAACTCAGTGTTGGGTTATTCATTCAAAATTATATCAATGTCATGTATAATTGATTGTCAAAATGTATAAATGTATAAATGTTGGTCCAAAATCATTTCAGCAAAAGGAATTTTAACTTTCAAAACAATCTAGTATCAACAATCAATGTTGTGGAAGTTAGAATTTTGAAGTTTTGAACATTTCCTTCACATGCATTTTTCCGTATTGATTGATTGATTGATTGATAATAAGTGGCTCTGAGTAGTAGAAAGCATATTTTTTCTTTTTACTCATCCATCCCCAGTTACTCTGCACTGGCTGTAATTCAGATACAGATGATAGTTTCCCACCCTAAAACTGTTCAAACCTGCCAAAATGCACATAAAACTACATACATACATACATACATACATACATACATAAAACTAAATGACATGATTTGGTTAAATTTTTAGCTGCCACAGTTATGTCACCAATTAACAGAAAGACAAAAAGCCAGACAGGCAGATAGATAGATAGATAGATAGATAGATAGATAGATAGATAGATAGACAGACAGACAGATCGAAACACTGGCATCACCATCATGTAAAACTGTTTTATCTTAACAAACAAAATACGAAACAAAAAATCTCTAAACATACCTAAAGCAACACAACAGACGTAATCACCATAACATAAAACCCAATAACATAAAGCTGATTTCTCATGATAAGCCTATAGTATAATAAGACAATAGTATAAAGCATAATTTATTGATATAGTGGTAACATGCACAAAGAGGGCAGCGAGAGCTTAACAAAACAACAACAAACAAACAACACTTTTCATGAGCAAGCAGAATAATGATGTTATAATCCATTTATTCAGTGCTCTTCTTTGCATACGCACATTTACAGCATCAACAGGTGGATTACTTTTAGAATTTAGGATAATCATTGAGGTACATACTGTATACAGTATATGCTGTATATATCGGAGCAAGTGTGATGAAGCTACCAGAAGAACTCATATCCCCCAGCATGCTCAATAAAACCTAACATCTGTTTTACTTACAGTACTTTGTGAAAGTCTTGGGAACATATAGAAAATGCCAGAAGCAAATTTTAAAACATTTATCCATCAAAGAAACTTCTATAAAAGACCACTAAAGAGTAATAAAATAAACATAGTCAATATTAGTCAATATGAAAAAAAAAAAGGTAGGTTTGAAAACTGATTTGTGCATTTTTGTATGTAAAACAGCAGAATATTTTAATGAGCATGCTGGAGAATATGAACTGAAGAGTTCTTCCGGTAACTTTGTATTTTTATGCAAAACCAAGGAGTGGTCTGTCATGTAATATGTTACTTTCTATACAGGAATTCAGCTGTAAAAATATTGAATTACGTTTGTAAATAGTGAATGGTTTTCTACATAATAATGCAGACATGATAAATCTATAAAAACAACATTTGCACTGATAATATGGTGCCTAAGGTTTTTGCCCAAACAGGTGAAATCTTGTCTTTGAAAGCGAATCACTCTCACTCTCTTTATTTTGCCATCTTAACTACAACATCACACTGTTAATCAACTGGCTTAAAAATATATTTATTAATTAATTAAGAAAAATCACACATGCCTGTTAACACCTTAATCAACACCGGGGACTGGGCTTGTCTGTGAATAAACACCATGTTGACTGACTGGATGGAGTACAAGCTATTGGTCATATTTTGTTAAAAATGAGCTAATACAACGCATGTGGTATTTGCAAAACAGCCAAACTGCTTGTAAACCAGCCCAAGATTTGTTCACCTGCCCAAACTAATTTTAACTCACACAATCGAAATTGTCCAAAAACCAACCAATTAGGCAGAAACCCACCCAATCTGGCGACACTGCATGCTACAGCCAACAATTTCAGTAAAAATATCTTAAATTTTGAAAGATTTAAAAGGTTTTTCCTACTACAAGATTACAATAAATCAACTATAAGATTCATAAACTTATTTTTTAAATGTTTATTCACAGCAGCTATGTTTGCTTCTTTCTAGAAGTCAGTGTTTGAAATGATCTACCAATACAAGAATATACAAGATTGAAACTACAGGTTTTTTCTACCTGGAATTTGTGATGAAATTTCTGGTGAATGAAGGCATAAACTGATTCACATTTCAGAAGACATCAAACACACTATGGCTTTGAGCTACAGTAAAACATTTGAATAGTGCAAACGTTTAACAGAAGGCCATATGTCCGTAAATGAAAACCACTGCAGTCCATTCCATGACCAGTGGAACTCCTGAAGCTTGGAAAGGAACTGATAAATTGTCACCAACTTGCGGAAAAGACGTGTGTGTTGCTTGAAACTGTACACACCATCATTCACCAGCACCACTTGCACGTTACAGGAACTCAGCTGGGAGTTATTGCCTCATCCCCCATACAATACTGACCTCACTTCAAGCCATTTTTACCATGTTTGGGACATTAAAGGTGTTCCTGGGAAGCCAGCATTTCAGAATTCTGATCATGAGAGAAAACTTACTACCTTGATGATGTAGAAGCACTAATGAAACATGAGATACATGCATTAATGTAGCAGTAAAGAGAAAAACAGTGGAACCTTGGATTGCGAGCATAATTCATAAAACACTTGTAAATCAAAACAACGTTTCCCATAAGAAATAATGGAAACCCAACTTATTCATTCCACAGCCCCCCAAAACATACATAAAAATAATTAGTACAAAATATAAAGTAAAAATAAGACAAATTAACCTGCACTTTATCTTTAAAAAAACAAAAAATAAATCCAGACAGATAAGTGTTTCTGTTTGTGTGTGCAGGCGCTGTATGTGTATGTGTGTGTGAAGCTAAAGTAAGAGGAGAGGAGGAATGAGCCCCTCCCCGCTCCCTTTTCTTGTCTTGTCACGCACACTAACATAAACGCTGTTTTATCGGGAAAATAAACAAGAAATCTCTATAATGACACTCGAGTGAGCGCAGACTAATGGTATCACTGCTATAAAGTAAAAATAAAACAAATTAACCAGCACTTTACCTTTGAAAAGAATTGCGAACGAGCAGTGTTTCCATTAGAGATAGAGAAATTGTGTGTGTCTGTGTGTGTGAAAACAAGAAGAAGAGGGGTGTGTGTGTGTGTGAGAAGGCGAAAGGAGGAGCGGTGTGTGTGAAGCGGCACGGTGTCCAATGACGCACGCACACACAAAGTGCACGCTGACACAGAGAGAGAGAGAGAGAGAGAGAGAATGGATCTTTACACTCTCTAATGAGACTTGCTTTTTCTTTATACATGCACACACACATGTGTTATAATAAACAGTACACGTGCGCTGTACACACACGCATACAAACACAAAATAAAAGATGTTTTACACGCACACACGTGGTCACAGTGTTATAGTAAACAGTACACGCATGCACAAATGTTGATTATACGAGTGAGAGACCCGACCGAGGCGAGCTTGGGGAGACGATTACCCACAATTCCGCAGCACAAGAAAAAGAGAAAAATCATTGGTTCAGTTGTGATCATGTGACACGTTACTCGCAATCTGAGGTTCCACTTTAAAGTAAATATTTACTCTCATAACTGATAACTAATCAAAAGTGCCTGGTTTGACTTGATCACCCACTTACTTTTAACAAGTGTATAGGTTTAATAATTTTCCATTTTGTTTAAGTGTAACCCTATAGAAGGAAAAATACATTTATTTCACCACATTTCCCTTGCTGTCAGTTTTTGAAAAAATATCTAAAATAAACTAAAGTGACCGAATTACATGCAGAAGTACTCACAAGGAAACAGCACACAACTACTATACTGTACAAAGTTAATACACATAAGACCAGTGAGGTTCAGTGTATCAGCTTCAGTGATCAGCATCCAGGCTGTTTTACAGCTCAATCAAGGATACCTTTTCAAACACATTTCGCACAGGAGGAACAGCAAAGGATATATCTGTGTGTGTGTGTGTGTGTGTGTGTGTGGAAGCTAATTATTAGCCTAGGTCTAATGTGGATCGTTAGCAGTTACGAAAGCCAGCTGAAACCAGGAGACTGCCTTGAAGCACTGCTGAATTTAAACAAGGACACCTTTTACAGACCAAATCTAGCTAAAACGTGTGTGAGTGTGTCCTGTCTTTTTTGTTCATTTTTGTGTGTTGTTGTAAAAGATGAAAAAGTATGATGACAAAATGAGTCTGTGAGAGACTCATCAAAATCCGTGTCTGTGTGTGTGTGAATGTTTGACAGATACAATGTGTTTTTCCTTAGGAGAGCTGCTAGAAGCTGGTGATGCTGCCTGGAGACAGCATGAGAGGGCAGAGAGCATCAGAAACTGTGCGTGTGTGTGTGTGTGTGTGTGTGTGTGTGTGTGAGAGAGAGAGAGAGAGAGAGAGAGACAGGTTTGGTGAGAGAATTCTGCAGCACAACTCTGCTAGTTAATCATTAATATGTGCTAGGGAAAGGTTGACTTTGTTAACACACAACCATGTGACTAATGCAGTGAGCTCTGCTTTGACCCTGACCCCATGTGTGTGTGTGTGTTTGTGGGGGAGAGGGGAAGGGGATGCTGCCTGCATGCTGTGAACATGTGAAAAACATGTGAAGGTGCATTTCTTCAGTTGTAAATTTAAAACGCAAATGTGACATCATGTGACCAGTCATGTGGAAAAAATGAGAAAAATCTAAATGTAAAGAATTGTATGAGAAAGTTAAATAAGGCAGAACAGTGGCTTAGTATTTAGCACTGATGCCTTGCACCTCCAGGGTCTGGGTTTGATTCCCACCTTGGGTCTGTGTGCGTGAGGTTCGCAAGTTCTCCCTGAGCTTTGTGGGTTTTCTTCCGGGTACTCTGGTTTCCTCCCACAGTCCAAGACATGCAGATTAGGATAATTGGCGTTTCCAAATTGCCAGTTTTGTGTGAATGTGTGTGCTAAGTGTTGACATGTTCAGAAAAATGGGAACAAATACAACGGTCACCATTGGCGTCCATGGTCCTTAGTTGGTCTACAGAGGTTCTTGGATGGATTTATTTATGGATGAAAAATAAAACAAACAAACAAAAGAAAAACATACAACAGAAAGAAACTGTGAAAAAATGACATGAGAATGTCCACATGTGAATGTAATATGAAATGGTTAAAAGACCCTTGTGTAAAAGTGAACCATCTCTCATATATAATCATCTCAAGGGGATGTGGTGGAAATATTTCCCCTAGCCTTTAGTGTGCGTTAACAGATAAGAGGAAGAGTCACCTTGATGACAGTTACAGGAAGTGCATCATCGCTGTGGCACGGCAGGACCAGTGTTCAGTTAAACACACCACTGACATGCTCGGATTTACAGCTTTCTTTTATCTTAATAGACGTTTAGTTAGGCAGATTATATCAGCTCCAATGACATTACTGACTAGAAGACTTGTTGAGAAATGTTTTTCAATTTCAACACAGGCAACAATACTGTGAGTTCTGAAACTGCAGTGGAAAGCAAAAAGCAGATTCCTTTCAAATGATTGTTGATGAAATTAAGACAAAGAAAGCAGACAACACTCCTTAACACCAGCACCTCATACAGTCTCACAAATTCAGTAGTTAATTAAATATCAAGTACAGACTATATATAATTAATATAAAACTTCTATGTACAGCTTGTTGTCAACTATTATTTTATTCTTATAATTTGTTTCTATTACTGGTGTTATTTAGCTGTATTATGTGACATGTTTGCCTTTATTTTACACAGATTGTTCTAGAATGAATTTCTTAACAAAAAACAAAGGATCCTAAAACAAACTTAACCATTAAAAAAAAAAAATTCTAAGCATTTGAACAACATTTTAAAAAGCATAACTATTTTGTAAAGCAAAAAAAAAAAAAAAAAAACTAGGTGTGTGAAGAACTATCAATGGGTTTTGAAAAACCTTTTCTGAAGAGGTTTAAGTAAAGAGTTCTGAAAAAGAAAAAAAAAACTTAAATAAATCATTTGAAAACAATCTTAGAATTCTGCAACAGCAAGTATTTGACCACCATTTCAATGTGAAAAACAGAGATGAAAAACGACAATAACCAAAGGATGACACAGGGCATAGGAACCATTTTTACACCAGCACTACATGGGATCGGAACGAAAATGCCAGAGCTGGAGAAGTGGCAATATATCAAACGTGCTAGGAGCAGAAGCAGTACCAAAAAAGGAAAAAAGTTTAATAAAGTTAATGTATGATGTGATTAAGAATGAAAATGTGATATCAATAGTATTAAACGGTTTAAAAATAATCTTAGGACACTAAAGTGTTCTAGAGCAAATCTAAATTGCATATGAGGATTCAAGAAAATGTCTGAATAAAGAATTCTAGAAAAATCTCATGAAACGGGTTCAAGAGCAATTTTAACTAAAATGGCTGAGAACAATCTAAGTGTTTAAAAAATATTAAGGAGTTCTAGAACAGTCTAAACTAAATAGTTCTAATACAGTGTTTTAAAAAAAACGGGGTTGACAACAAACTTATGATACTAAAACAATTCTAAATAAATGCTTTGAGAACAATGTTAAAGTTGGAATGAGCTTAATTAAGTATTCCAAAACAATCTCAACTAATCATTTGATAAATAATATTAACAATAGGGTCAGGGAAAATTCTGGTAGCTAATCTAAAAATAATTGGTTTGGAAACTTTTAGGATATTAAAACATTCTTAAACAAAGAGTATCAGAACAATCTCCTTCTAAAAAACATTAACATTAATCTCTATGTTTCTAGAGCAATCTTAACTAAACAGTTAGGGAACAATCTTACTAAGAATCCTACCTAGGAAAAATCCTATCTAAGGTAAAACAATCTCAATTAATAGTTTGGGAACAATTTGACAATTCTAGAACAGTCCTAATGTGTCTTATTAAAAACCATAGCAAAAAGGTTGTAAAACAGTCTAAAGTATTTAGAACAATCAGGAAACTAGGATTGTAGAACAAGTCTAAAGAATTTTTCCAACTTAGGAAAAAACAAACAAACAAACAAAACAAAAAAAGCAAACAAACAAAATAACAAGCTTAATTAATTTAAGAACTTTATAACTAATGTGTTTAGGAACTATGGGTTCTACAAATCGCAAACAAAGAGTTGTAGAACAACCTTAACTCAGAATTAGGTGGTTCTTGAGCAATTGCAACTAAAGGGCTTGAAAAAATATTTGACAACACTCAGAAGTCTTGAGCAACTAATGTGCTTAAGGACAATGGACAAGTTCAAAAATTTACTAAAAGTTCTAGAGCAATTTTAACTCAAGTTTAAAAACTCTTAAATTCTTAAATCTTAAATCCTTCATTTAGGAGTTCTAGGACACTGTAAACAAAACTGTTTAAACTGTTAAGTGTTTATAGAGCAACTTTAACTAATTGGTTTGAGAACAATCTCAATGGAAGATTTGGAAACAGTTTTAAGATTTTAGAACAATCCTAACTACACAATTTGAGAGCAAATTTCAGGTTCTAAAAACTTAACTAAAATGGAAATTTAAATAGTTTAAGAACAATCTAAAGAGAAATGCTCAAGAAACTTAGACATGTAGGTCAATCTTTTATGAAGGGTTTTATGACAATCTTAACCAAATGACTTGAGAACTCTTGGAACTTCTAGAACAATCTTAACTCTAGTAGGTGTCTCTTGAGCAATCTTAACTAAAGGGTTTAAATTCAATCTCACTGAAAGTTTTATGAACATCTTATGTTTGAGAACAAATTTTCTATTATAAAACACAACTTAAATGTTCTAAGGCAATCTAAAGAGTTATCTTAACTCAACTATCTCAACTCAAGTTTATGATCAGTCTTTTACAAGTACAACTAAATGACTTAAGAACTAGAAAAATCTTGTGTTTGAGTAATCTATAGGTTGCAAATCTCAACTAAATAGTCAGAAAGGAATCTTAACTAAGTATATATTTTAAATATTCTTAACTAATGAGTTAAGGAACAATCTCAGGGTTCTAGAACAATCCTGACTAAATATTTTTGAAGAAGAATGTCCTTGAATGATAAGGTTCTGTTAAGGTTCTGGAATCTCAGTGGAAGCATGGGTTCATGTCCTGTTGGTGCCAAGTCTCACCCTTGTCTCAGTGAATATTCTTACCTGGACATCATAATCATAATCATAAACACTGTCCTGTGCTCATTCAGAACTCGTTTTAATATAGTATCTGCTGAATCATACTGAACATCTGCAAACACAGTCTGTCTGTCTGTCTCTATTTTTCTACTATTCATTTATCATACCACTATTCAGTGTGACCCAGAAGAGAAGGAGTTCCCTTTAGAGTCTGGTTTCTCTTTATGTTTCTTCCTTATGTCATCTTAGGAAGAATTACATCGTTACTCTGATCTCTGGCTTGTTCATTATAGATCTAATACAATACAAGTCACTAGCTAGGTTACAGAGCAGAGTAGTGTATTGATTCCGGGAAAAACTAACCGAAAATTTGTGCATTAATATTATTATTATTAGCTGAACAATGTGCCATGCTGTCACAGCCGGCTTTATGTAGCGAAAGGGGCAGAGACGCAAGAGGGCACTGTGGGTGACAGATACAAAAATGTAACCAACACATTTAGAATTTATCAAATTGGCAGCTGTGGATGCCGTTCTGCTCATGAATCGGTGATGTGAGGCAGCACATGAGAACTTGTCATTTCTGTTTCGATTGGAGATAACGACCCTATACAAATCATGCACTACATCCTATACTCTAGTGTATAGCATTGTACAGTATATTATTTTATACCTTATGAACACCGGTTATAATGCTAACAGGAATCCTTGTGTCAGTCCTCAGCCTCAGTGTAGCAGCATGAGCGTTCTGAACTATCCGTGACTAGGCTGAAAGGAAGAGCTCTGAGAGGCCCTTGTTCTTCTCGTCACAGTCCAGTGTGTTGCCGTGGTGTCTGTCTGCAAATACGCGCCTGGCGTCACCGAATCGGATCGGCTTCGAACGGAAAGAGAGACAGCGTGAGACTGGGGGGGAGGGGGGGGGGTTATGGGGTGGAAGTGGTGGGGGAGAGGACGAGAATGTGTGAGGGAGAGAGGCTCAGAGAAAGGAAAGAGTGAGAGCGAGAGATTGAGGGAGTGAACAGAAAGAAAAGTAGACGAGAGGAAGAGAGTGTGTGGGAGAAAAACGCAGCGAGAAAGAAAAACAAGAGCATGAAATGAAAGGGGGAATGGAGTGTGAGTGTGTGAGAGGGAAAGAGGAAAGAGAGCGCGAGAGCAGTACCTCCGTCTGGCCTTGTATCTCACGCTACAGCATCCGCAGGCTAACAAAGTTTACAGCCTTATCTCTAATTGCATTTCCATCACAATTTCATCACTGCACACACACACACACACACACACACACACACACACACACACACACACACACACACACACACACACACACGGGTTGCTGGTTGGCTACTCATAACACCACGGCCGTGAAACAGAGGGCACATGATGGATTAAAGGAGTACTCCAGTGTTTTTCACTCTCTTCTCTATCCACTATCTAGATCTGTAGTGAATTTGTGATTACTTTTTTAAAATTTCAATGTACTTAGAGAGAAAGAGAGAGAGAGAGAGAGAGAGAGAGAGAGAGAGAGACTCTAAACTCACTTACAATGGAAGTCTAATTGAAGTTCATACATTTTTTTATTCACATTTCAACATTCACATTTAATAGAATTGAATATACATAATACTATTTACCATTTAAAAGGTTTATAGATCAGACATATGTGAGATTATAAAACTTTTTACAAGACAATAAAACAGTTATATTCATCTAAACGTTATTGTAACCATGTGCAAAGTGACTATTCTGATAAAGCATTATCACCAATTCTTCCGTAGCCCAATCGGCTCACGTTAGCCGACAATCACTTATCCTACCTTTATTTCCAAAGAGCGGTTGCTGACAGGCTAATCAGGGCAGCAGGTGGAGAATCAAGCCTGCTCATACAAGACAAATTACAATGCGTTTGTCTGAGACAAACACACACCTGCTTGGTTCTAAGCTTAAAAAAGTATTCACTTTTAACTTCATCACAAGGCAGTTGCGGTTTCACTGCTCAGTATGTGTCCAACATGATCAAATTGTTCGATATAAGTTAAGCTAACAGTTTCAGTTGGCACAGAGAAATAAAAATTATATATAATCTGGTCATTTTTGTTTTTTTTGAGACCAAGGCTAAGTATAAGTCTTAACATGAAGCTACCACCACCATGCTTTACGACAGGTACAGTATGCTGCGCTAAGGGTAAATTTCTCAATCTTTGGCTTATGGTAAACAGTTTTTTTTTGCCATCTTCTGTCCATTTTTAATTAATTGTGTTTCAATGGATGTCCAAATTTTGGAGTATTTTAGGGCACAAAACAGATGGGTACCGGTCTTTTCACCATGGGAGAAAACTGGAGTACCCGGAGGAAACCGAGCGCAAGGAGAACATGCAAACTTGCGCACACACACAAACTGACATATAAACCCCTCATCCCTGGAGGTGCAAGGTGACACTCATAACCGTTAATCCTCTGTGCCACCTGCTTCTTAGTCTTATATAGTTTAATACACTCATTCACTCATCGTCTGTATACCGCTCTATCCTGTATACATGGTCGGGGGGCTGGAGCCTATCCCAGGAGCCTTAATCACAACTTTTAATGTAAATGATTGATTATACATTTTAGGGTCATTTCAAACTTTTTGATATATGCAGTACCATCATGGTCCACTAGGGGTATCACCAACATTTTGGCAAATGCTAGTCAAATATAATATGGGCTTCAATAACACATGAGATAAAATAATATGATATAAGTTGCCATTGTTCTGACGTTGAATAATAGTTTGTGTATTTCAATATTTTTTATTCCTTTTTTCATTATACACGGTAGCTTGGGGCGGAGGTGGTTAAAATAATGGCACGATCGGCATTGCACAGCGTGGGAGACGCCAACGATTTTACCCCTGCTGTAGGGAAAATTTTGCTGAGTGCAGAACTTTTGCCTTTTCTTCCTGAAAGCGGAGACACGCACTTGTT
>JAAGKR010001068.1:92835-144309 GCA_011419295.1 Clarias macrocephalus
GCTCTTTATCCAAGTTTCTTTTACGTAGAAATGTTTTCAAATGCATCATTGTTTGTGACATTTTTTGTATGTGCTCTCCTATCTATTTTCCGGCAAAACCCAGGAGCCTGCATTAGTTTTGTTTGTTTGTTTGTTTGTTTGTTTCCATCTGAAAATTGGTCTGTCATGTAATATGATGATTTCTTTGGAGATATGCAGATATTCTTCTGTAAATTTATCTACTTATTATTATTTTAAAAGTTATGTTTGGAAATCTGAATAACAAGATTTGTACTAAATATAGTATGATGCTTAAGCTTTTTGCCCAGTATCACACAAATGCACATGCAAAATGAATACATTTTGTTTGTTTCATTTTTAAAATCATATTAAGGGTAATAATAATTTTATATCAAATTTGCTGCATGAAAAAGATATAGTTTCTTCATATGTGTAAGTGGAAAATGTGAATCATGCTGTTGGATTTATATAATGGAATCATTTCTTGTGAAGGGAACCAATAATTCTTTTTAGCAGCTCATAGCCATCCATCATCTCTCCCTATCGCTTATCCTGTGTAGGGTCACAGGGGGCCTAGAGCCTATTCCAGTGAACTCGATTTGGGAATGGCAAACACCCTACAACATGTCTTTGGAGTGTTAGAGGAAACTTGAGTACTCGAACTTGAGGAAACCCACCAAGCACGGGGACAACATGCAAACTCCAAGCACACAGACGTGAGGCGTGATTCGAACCCCCAACCCTGGAGGTGTGACGTGACAGTGATAACCATGTCACCAAACAGCTTACACTGGGGAAAAAACATCCTGGAAAGACAGTAATAGAATATTAGGCATTAAGGAGATACACTAGAACAAAAAGGTATAGGGCAGTTTATTGACAGGACAGACCCTGACTGTGTGTAAGAATGTCAAGAATGTCTACAAATAGCGGAAAATTTCTGTGTGCTTTTTTTTTTTTTTTTACTGATCTAACAGTATCTAGACAACAGAAGTGTGGAATATATGACGACATGTAAACCAGTCTTTCTCGGCACCTGAGGGATTTTCCCACAATGTCTGGAACCTTGTCTGTTTGAGTTCTGGCTGATAGATTCTGATAAACATTTAGCAGATAAAATTAAGGAAAAACGTAATACTATAATAACTTATTTGAGGCATCTTTGATCTGCCTGGCTAAAGCTGGCCTGCACAATCACACTGCATGGCACATAAATATATTAAGTATGTGTTCGCTACTTGTCCACTCCTGTTCTGTACAAACCCAAAGTTTTCACAGCTCGACTAAAAAGTCAATTTTTTTTTTTTTACCTGGCAGACGATCTGGCTCGCTATGCGATTCTAGCAAAGAGGGAACTCGTCTTGAAGCAGCTTGCCCTGCTTTGGGCAACCAATCCTGTTCCAGCCATGGTCAGCTATCTCGTTTTTACTTTACAACCTACCTTATCCACCGGGGCGAGACCTGCTACAGCATCCAATCCGAGCGCTGAGTGCCGCAGGCCAGACTGCCAGGCAATCAGACAGAGGCTAAGGAAGCTGGAGGCAAGTTTTCCAGAACAACTTCACAAAGTCCACAAGGACAAAGTACTTGCGGTAAAATAAAATCTTAAACCTGTGGTAAGCTCCTTCTACAGGATATCATTTATAAACAAAATTTAAAACCCATATATTATCAAAGCGTTATAATGGAATTTGGGGCAGTTCATCTTGATGTCACAAAGTGCACGCTGAAAAATATGGCAAAGTCCAAAGCTATAAAGAGGTTTCAGGACATTTTGATAACATCGTTCCCTTAGGCACCTCAAATCGACTTTATCCCATGTGACAAATGTACACAGATACAAGACAGGCCAAAGTTCATTAAGAACCCTTGCTCAGTAAGAGCTTTTTCAAAACATCTATATGCTTGAACACTTCAGTGGAAGCCACCTGCCAAAAAAGTTTAAAAAAAATTTTTTTTACAGTCACTATTTCTTGAATGTTCTATTAAGTACAATCAGTATTTCCAGAATGTGACATTCTTTACACGTTACACTCTCACTCACTCATTCATCATCTATACTGCTACTCGTCTATCCTGTATTCAGGGTCGGGGCGCCTGGAGCCTATCTCAGGAGGCTTAGGGCAGAAGGCGGGGTACACCCTGGACAGGGTGCCAATCCATCACAGGGCACACACATGTATACACACTCATTCACACACCACGGATCGCCAATTAGACTAATCTGCATGTCTTTGGACTGTGGGAGGAAACCGGAGCACCCGGAGGAAACCCACCAAGCACGGGGAGAACATGCAAACTCCATGCACACAGAGACGGGAATCGAACCTGGCCGGTAATCGAACCCTGACCCTGGAGGTGACACATTACAATATAATAAAATAAAAAAACAAAATGGCATTTCAAAAGGGTGTTTTCTATTTCTACTGTATTTTAGAATACTAATGACCTCTTCATGACCTCATGGGCCATAGCATGCCAGGCCTTCCTAGATGCTGTCCATGTGGTTTTCTTGGCAAGGATACTGGAGTGGGTTGCCATTTCCTTCTCCAGAGGAACATTTACGGGCAATCTGGTATCACCCATCAGCCTAAACACCTTCTCTTCCTCCTCTTTTTTCACAGGTAAAGTGCAGGTTAATTAGTTAACTTTTACTTTATATTTTCTATTAATGATTTTTATATGAATGTTTTTAGGTTGTGGAATGCATCATCTTAGTTTCCATTATTCCTTATGGGGAAATTTGCTGTGGGACAAAATGGCGTTCACGATTCCCCTCACGATTGAAAGGCACAGAGACAACATTTCACTTTGCCATTCATTTCCGTAGATCTGGTTACAGTTTTTGGCCACATGACGGCGGAGTTGGGAAAGGGAGACAGATTTAGTCACGTGGATTGATATACGTTTGTGTCAAAGGCATATAAGACTCACTTTGTCGGACTTGAGAACAAATCCGACTTACGAACATACTCCTGGAATGCAGCACTCTCTAACTTGTAATTAGGGGACAACCTGTTGTGAGGAGAGAGCAGGTGCCTGCCGAAACCCACATTCAAAACTAGTCAATGAAGCACTTTCAGCAAGAAAAAAATAATGTCATCTTAAACACTACTACTTTGACTTGGTAATTGCTTTAAAGTCATTTTGCGTTGCCTCTGAACTGTCCCAGACCTTTGAAGTCAACTGATATTCTAAAGTTATTCAGGACTGGCCATAGTTTATTTTCTCCAACTTTTGGCTAGATAATACTATCTACATAATAAAGTGGTTAAAATAATAGAATTTTAAACCACTTTTATCCCATTTAATTACACTAAATGTTGTTCGCCACCTCAACACGGTCATGTCAGTTTTTGTTGACATTCTCAATTTTTTTTAAACATTGACAATCAAGAAAGTATCAATTCATTTTTTTCTTTGATGAAGTTTCTATACTGTAATCAATATATAGTATGAAATCCTTTATTCTTCAAAACCTGCTGGATCCGGCCAGGCATTAAACCCCCCCCCCCCCCCCCCCAAAAAAAAAAGACATCTGGTGTTACTAGCTCAATCCATGGCAGAAGACCTTGACTCATGACTGTTCCTGCCTTCTACACTATTGTCCAACAGTTTTCTAAAGGGTTTAGGTCTGAAGGTGACCCAGGCCATGGCTTCAGAAAATGAATACCATTGTCACATATCCAATTTTTTCACTGCTTCTTATGTGTGTGTGTAGTTTGCATGTTCTCCCTGTGCTTGATAAGTTCTTTTCAGGGTGCTCCACAGATTTCAGGTTTCCTTCCACAGTCCAAAGACACGCTGGGTAGGCTTATAGGTGTTAGCACCCAACCATGGTGTACGCTGGTACAGACTCCAGGCCACCTGTGACACTATACAGGACAAGCATTTTAGATGATGGATGGATAGAGAAATATCTGGAATGGTGTCTATATTTCTGTCAAGTGCTACAGTATATGTATATTTAAGCAATATCACATGAGGGAGAGTGCTGTTGTATTGATGCGCACAGATGTGTTGTGGCTGTAAGCATGGCAGCTCAACGCGAGTACTGAAGATATCACAGCCATGCTGATATTCAGCATAACCTCGAGCACAATATGGCATTCATACAATAGCCACTACAACCGCCATTTTGCTTCGACACGCATCATTTGCAAAACTGGTGTTGAGTTATTTAAAACCACTTTATGATGTAGCCAGTATTATGTAGCCAAAGGGGGAGGAAAATAAACCATGGAGGTGGTGGACAGTCCTGAGAAACTTACTAGGTTTACGGTATATTTTCACCTTAAAACATCAGCTAACTTCAAGGTCCTGCGGCAGTTCAGGGGCAACACAAAATGACTTTTAAGTAATTATTAAGTCAAAGTGTTGTTTATTGAATTTCACTTTTGAGTCACCCCCGTATATACATGATCTGCAAAACAGGTAAACTTTAATAATTCATTATTATTATTTTTTTTTTTTTTGCAAGTAAAGAACTTTAAAAACTATCACTTTTACCCTTAATGTTATTACTTGCGTTATAAAATTGCACTGTTTTAATACTAGGTCCTGCGTATTTATAATGTGAATGTATTTTTGTTCCCTTACGCTGTGGTGGCTATAGACTGAACATGCGACTTTGAAACCCAACAAGTTTTATTTGCATTTTTGACACAATGTAATCATATTTACAAAGCACACTTGATAACACAACAAGTAGAAAACATCTAGAAACATCTTTGGCCTTCATTTCACTGGTTAAAAATAGTGTATTTATTAAAATAAAAAAACAAAAAGGAAAAAAAAAATACCTACAGTCAATGTTGCAAAAAAGAAGAAGAAGAAAAAAAGGGATTGCTAAATTCCAGGCTGTGCGTATAGACTTGCTGCAGTAGAGGGATTGAAAAGCTTTTGATATCATACAGGAGATCACGTTTAATTTCTTCCACTTTGACTCCATAGTCTGCTTAATATCCGAACAGCCAGCTAAAGAGATTCCCACGTGTGGAGGTGGTACTGGCGGCCTTTTCTCTGCTTCGTGCTTCAGCATTTATATACAGGTATGCTAATGTTAAATTATTTGAGGACCCATAGCGGCTGTCTATCTGACGTGTTGTTCGCTTTCCTCCGTGCGTGCTGTTTATCTGACCGAGGCAGCTGTCAGCAGATGAGCCGGTTTAGTTGGAATGGGTGGTTTGGTGTATGGCGAGGGGACTTTAGTGCTCGGCGTGTTAAAGTTCATCCTGAGCTGAGCCACGCGGCTCCCGAAGGGAGAGCCGATTCCCAGTTCGTTTATCACTCCTGCGGAGAAAGAGACAGGGAGGGAGACAGAGAATGTGTGTGTGTCAATAAAACTTGGAAAATGACATGGGTTAACCTCAACCTTAGGCTCACCCAAACATTCAATCATCTGTCCTAGTCTTGTAATGATGAGCCGTTTTTATTGGCTGTAAATCTCCTCTGCTTCCAGAAAGCTTTTATGACCAGGACACAGACCAGCTGAGGATTCAATATATACAGTTTTTCCTGTTCGGCTGCGATTAAGGGTGAAGAACATAACTGTTGTTTTGAAATCTCACCATCTCTTAGCTTTTGCATAAATACGTAACTTGCAGATTTCGCAGAAGAAATGTTGTTACTAAACGCTTCAACTAAAAACTAAATTTGAACGCATTGAAAATGCTAATAAAACAACCCTGTGACGTTTCTATTACTGGACGAGATCTGTTGCCACAACTTTAACAGACTATTCAAAACTAGCAGTTTTGTTAGTTAGCCGACTTTGCTAGCCAGCTAGTTCTACTGATAAGAACATAAATAAGAATAAAAACTGAAACGGTTTCAGTTAACTCACACAGAAAGATAGTGTTGATGGTTATATTTAAATTAGCTCATTAATGCAAATAATAATTATTAGATTAATCAAAAAATTTTTAAACACATTACTAATTTTCTTTCATGCTAATTAATCATATGACCAAGTGTGACACTAATGGCTTTCCATAATCGCAGCACTGTTACACGGCTGTGTGTGATAATGCCACTTTTAACGCGGATAATAAGATGAATGATGAAAAATCACCAGGTGGTCTGACTGGCAAGTTTCATTATAAAAAGCTTCTAGATGGACATTTGGATAAAATCAAAGTTGTGTGTGAAAACATTATTTTTAGAGAATACATTAGCTGTAAGCTGTGGGTGTGGTGGATCAGGTGGCTAAGGCCCTGGGTTGTTGATTTTTGGATGTGAGGATCCAGGTTAGAGCCCGCCATCAGTGGGTTGCCACACCCCCGTACTACCCGGCCACTGCATGCTGTGCACGTCCCATTCGAGAGCTTTTAATTTAACATTTGTTAAATGATAATCTTTGAGGTATTATAAAACTGCATGATCTGTTTACTCTAACCAGTTTGTCATGCATTTCTTTATTCCAATATTCCATTTCTAATACAGTTAAAAATGGCAGTCGATGGACAGCAATAATTTAGATCCACAATGGCAAAATTAGCAAACTTGACCAATTAGGCAGACTAATATTCTTACTAGAGGATAGAAAACTATAAAATTGTCATCCAGTTGTGAGCTAACGGTTATGTCAGTTTCTTTCGCTTTTGTCCAGTTAATTATAACTAATAATAAAAAAAATAATGTTTTCACACACAACTTTGATTTTATCCAAATGTCCATCTAGAAGCTTTTTATAATGAAGCTTGCCAGTCAGACCACCTGGTGATTTTTCATCATTCATCTTATTATCCGCGTTAAAAGTGGCATTATCACACACAGCCGTGTAACAGTGCTGCGATTATGGAAAGCCATTAGTGTCACACTTGGTCATATGATTAATTAGCATGAAAGAAAATTAGTAATGTGTTTAAAAATTTTTGATTAATCTAATAATTATTATTTGCATTAATGAGCTAATTTAAACTAATTAACCAACTAAATGTACATTCTATTTAACTAAAATGCCAATATCTAATAGAAGTAAGAATAAATAAATAAATAAATAAATAAATAAATAACAGCTAGCTAACTAGAAACTCTTAAAAAAAAAAATTCCAAGAAAATTATACTGCAAGTTATATGAAAAGTTGTGCAGCAAAAAGTAATACAAAAGCTACGCTAAAGCATCCTTACTCGCATCTTTGAATCAAAATGAAACGGACCGGAACGATTTGATGAAGGGATGAGAACGGGATGGAGAGACAGATGCTGTTCAGATTCGGAGGAGCAGCCGGATGAGCGGACGGACTGTATTTTTAGCTTCTCCCTGAAGGCTTAGAGCCTACAGCTAGCTATCCCTTTCTCTCTTTCCGTCTTTCTCTCTACCTCAGTGTCACCATCTCTTTCTTTATCTTCCCTTCCATGTCACTCACCCTCTCCCTCGCTCTGCCTCTTTCTTGTCTCTCTCTCGCTCTTTTGTCTTTCCTTCCCCATCTCTCTCTCCTCATGTCTGTCTCTCTCTATTTCTGTCTCTCCCTCTCGACCCATGAATAGTTCGTTTTCTGCCAGCTGACACTGTGCACCCTACAGCTCTCCTTCACCCGCTACTCTCACTTCCCTCTCCTTCTCACACATTCTCTCCCTCTCCATTTTATTTCTGTCTCGGTCCATGTCTGCCCTTTGATCTGTACTTCCTCTTAATGTGTCTCTGTCCGTTCGCCGCAGCCGTGACCCTGTGTCTGTGTTAGACTGTCGCCATGGAGACTAGGGTGTAAGTCTTTTCTCTCCCTCCTCATGTTCTCCCTCTTGTACACACACACACACACACACACACACACACACACACACACACACACACACACACACACACACACACACACACACACACACACACACACACACACACACACACACACACACACACAAAACCAGCTGAAATTCTCCTCTTCTTAATGAAAATAAAATTATATGAACTGGTCAAAGCAGTAAAACATGCAGATGTGCTTTTATGTAAAGAGTCTGAAACTGAAGTCACTGGGCAAGAGTTTATCTGGCAGTTCAGCAGACTTTACATTTCCTAGACATATCTGAGGGTTTTTATTTTTTTCACTTTAATATAAAACAGCCTGCTAGCTGTGTGTACCGTTCGACTTTTGTTTCGGTCCGTGTATAAATGTACTAACAGTTTGAGGGCCACGCAGCATTATAATTACACAAGAGAAACATTTTCCACACATGTAATGTTCTACTCTACTAAAAAGACAGAACACACACCTGGCAGATTGTTGGTTTTACACAGAACCTTTGAAGATCCTGCATTACGTTAACCCGGGTCTTAGAGGCTTTCCAAAGTGTGTGTGCTAATGCTCCAGCTGAAATACCTCACACACAATACATCCCCCCCCCCCCTTCTATCCTGTTTATTTCACTCCTTCTCCAAACGTGCTGTTGCAGTGTCTATGCAAATGAGCTACAGTGGAGTTCTTCCTCTATGAGGTCACAATAGGGCGAAAGCCGAATTGGATTGTTTAATCTCAGGCCAGTACAAAAATGTTACAAAGTTGAGACTGTTTCAGGGTTTTGTTTGTACTGGAGAGAAATCTGAATGTCTAAAAGTGATGAAAAAGTAAATTTTGCATGATATTTAAGGGTTAGTTACAAGTGTAGATATTTGAATGTTTACAAATACATAAATCACATCATAAAAAAAATTAATGAAATTTTATTTATTTATTTATTTTTTTACATTAATGGCTGTACATTTAATTTCATTTATTTAGTACCATCTCATTTGTGATATCTGGCTTTGAATGTATATTTATATGTTGCCAGGTATGCAATTAGTCTCCAAACCCTTTTTATAATTAATTCCTTGTATTTGTGTTTGTGCATGACCAGCGGAAACCAGCGTCTATGTTTCTGCGACAGTGAAATTATTAAACAGGAAACTGTGGGAATATTCCGGCAGAGTACACACGCACGCTGTGGCGTCTCCTAGGGTCACAGTCGTGGGCCGTGATCGGTTGCACAACACTGCAGATAGAGCTAAAATTTCCCGAGCAGACAGATGAACTTAACTGACTAGGGACTGACCGTCTGAGCTCTATTAAAGGAAGCACTGTCTATGCGGTTAGAGCAGAATTAGACCCAGCTGAATAAAACAGATGCAAGATGCGGTTATAATCTTCTCCATGATCAGTCGTATGAGATCTCTAATGATTTATCTGGGCCTTCTCGGTCCTGGAGGACCCTGCATATTTTTAGCTTTTCTCTGCTTCCACATCTGATTTAACCAATCAGCCAAGTAAGAATCTTTTCCGAATAGAACAGTCTGATGAGGAAGTGAGGAAAACAAAACTAAAATGTGTGGGACAGGACCAGGGTTGGGAATAAATGATTTAGATAATCAGCTTATGATGATTATAATTGAGGTTCATTTCAGGTATTCGTAATAGAATATAAAGCACAGATGATTTCCAGCAGCAAAAGTAGCTGCTTTAATGGCACTATGGACAAAGGACACTGTGGACTGTATCTCAGATACAGTTCCACTATATAACCACAAGATGGCACTCCTTTCTCCATAAACATCAATAAATCATCACACCTCAGCATGGTCAAGGATGTGCATTTCAGGGTATACCATGGCTTCTCATTTTAAGTATATACACTTATTTTATATATGTGTGTGTGTATGTGTATATATAAACCTTATTATCTTAAATCTTAATGATGTAACCCTGCACTCGTTTACCTTTTTCTTGTGCGTCTTGTCCCACAGTGCTTTTCTGCAAACTGAACTGGTTCGGTCTCGCCTCTGCAGACGTCTCTCTGTCCGTCCTGCACGAGTTCGCCGTTTTCACATTTGAAGTCTCATCCTTTTGGATGTTCAGCTCCTCTGTGGCTCGAGCGTTGTTCTCTTTCTGGATGTCTGGAACGGTGCTGGAGTGGCTCATCTCTTCTGTTTTCTGTAAACGTAGCCATATACACATGAAGTAAACACACGGAGTATAAATAAATATGATGTATAGGTCTTGTACAGCTCAAACCCATGACTGAAAGCGTGTACACACAAATGATTTCTGCCAGCTGGTCTATTTTATGCATCAGGCCTAGCTGTATAGCGATTATGATATTGATATTGTTATAAATTATGTCACAATGTACACTTAATACTTGTGTAGAACTGATCCACTCGATTGTTGCTTACAAAATGAAATGGGGAAAATTTATGTTCCTCTCCTTTTCCCTCCTCCATCATTAAAATTGATTTTTTAATGAATGATAAATGAACAATGGCATGGCTGAAACCACATGTTATTTTGTCCGTTTGCAGGCAGGTTGGATAGAAACATTTATCACGTATGGTTATGCTGTGCATAAACAGGAGGGTGTGTGTGTGTATTCAATTTCAGCTATACATAGTGAAACTGACGGTGTTATAATCCTAGCCTCAGGTGTTGCATCCAGGCGTCTGTCCACTTTCCCGGGAACAATCTTCAGAATCTTATCCTTGAACATCTATTTTAAGTCAAAACTATACGGCTTAAATATAATGTAGATCACACGGTCTTAAACTGGATTGAACTTCTACTTACATTGAGCAGTAGCTCTATCCCAGGTTTACTGATGTCCTGCTGGATCACTGGCTTGTCCAGGCTGCTTTTGAGAAGTCCAGTAGTCTGAGGTCTGAGGATCAGAGGAAAAACACTTCAGTGAGAGAAGAAAGTCAAACTTGCGCCATTTTTCCTTTTTCCTTTAATTGTGCTTGATCACCAAGGACCTGTTCATCTACAGTGTTATACTGTATCTATGAGCGAGGTTAGGTAATGCATTAAGTCATAATTACTGTAGATAATTAGTTACAATTTAAAGCTACTATTTCTCTCTCGTTCATAAAAAAAAAAAACTATATCTAAAACACCCCCCCCCCAAAAAAACATAAAAAAAATTGAATTGATTTAAAACTAATTTTAATAACAATAATATAAATCAGATTTTTTTTGTTAGCTCTTAATAGATTTTTGTAACATGTGATAATGGATTATAGTAAACACCGATCAGACATAATACAGTACAACACAGAACATTATGCCCATCACTGTGCATTTACATTTTTCAGCGATTTGTGCTGCACTGGCTTTTCTGTGGGATCCGACCAGACAGACTGGCTTTTACTCGCCACAGGCATAACTGATCCTTGTTTGTCCATGATCCTGTCATCGGTTTAGTGGTATTCAATTGATAATCAATGTTAATGTTTTCTAGTGTTAATGTTATGGCTGATCGGTGTAGACTGCCATCATATAAAAGACAGTCAAGTAAGAACTGTTATGAAAGTAAGATGGTATGCATATTATTCATTTTTCTGATAACTGTTTGGACACAAATGTAGAAATTTATAAAGATTTAGCAAAATTATTATTATTATTTTTAAATAATATATCAAAATCTGCTTGATTCTCAATAAATAAATAAATAAATAAATAAATAAATAAAATACTTGATGGCAGACGCCAGCAAACCACGAGTTCCTTTCCTCACAATTAGCCGGAACAGAACTTAAACTGACGTTCAGACTCTTTAAACGTCTGAATTGCAAGTCACTGACTTGAGCAGGTTTATCCTGTTACATTTTCAAGACTGATTCACTGACGTCTAACGTTGACCCTCACAGGACTAAAATAACCTCTTCCCTATTGTGCACCTGCTATTTCAGGAGAGGTGCAGCCTGCCCATTTCATCACCTCCTTATTTTTAACCTCTAAGGAGATCTGTACCTGTTGGTGTTGTTGAGGTTGTTTTCATTTTGTTCCCTGAGGTCAGACAGGAGGAGTTTGGACGACTTGAACTCGTCCGTCTCGCCGATGATACGCACGTGCACGTCACCGTCTCGGCCCAGGAGCCAACTCACCTTTTTAAAGGTAGCTAAAGAAAAGAAAGAGAAAATAAAAAGGGTCCATTATACCGCTATACGTCAGAAACACACCTTTCTAACTACACCTCATAGATGTGAATTTGTGATGTCATGGATGCTTTTTTTTATTTGTCCTTCATGCGCATGCACACACACGCAAAAATAGCATAAAAAATATAGAAAGCAACTATATGAATAGAAATAGTTTCCCTTATTAAACAAGAAAAAAGGCATGTAAATGAGATTGTCACCAGCAGAGGGCGGTGTGATGCAACAAATGATTCTTTTTTTTTTTAGGTGAATTTCTCATTGATGGTCAATACAACTATTATGATATAGATATAGCTTTAATTTCAAGCAACAACAAAACACCACCTACACTGGTTCAATAGCTTTGAACACATTTGTTGGTCTTTATTTCCAGTTAATCAAGCATTTAAAATCTATTAATCCAGGTCACTGAATATTGCAGAATTGCTCAGTACAGAATGGAAGCAAAATCAACTTAACAAGCCCAGATTTAGAGACTGTCAGTGTACTAGGTACATCTACCTTGTAGTTACACCCAAGTTATTATATTAAGTACATCGATCAGCCATAACATTAATACTCTCACTAGATAAATGGAATAACATTGATTAACAATCATATACCAGTAAACTGGTGACAGGGAACCCAATGATCATCTGTGTGGATCACTTGTGGGGACCAAAGGCCAGCGATCCCACAGAAAAACACAATACAAATTGCTGGAAAAAAAATTTATGATTTTTTTGAATGATTGATCTCACCTACAAATTTCCCAGATCTCAATCCGATTGAGCCCCTATGGAACGTGCTGGAGAAAACAAGTCCGATTCACTCTTTGGTTTAAAAGAAGAGTGTCCAAATTTAATAATAAAGTTTTAAGATGTATTAAACGGGCAAGAGTTCTTGCTTGTTGTATCCGCCGCACCGAGATATACTTACTGGCCAGGCGGCACTTTAAGCTATTGGCCAGGTGCTGCGTCATGTACAGGGTCAGCATCAAAAGACCCAGTTATTAAAATGTCAGTCATAGAGAGACTCAGAGATGGACAGACGATGATAGGTCATTTGCATTTTCTGGCCAAACAAAAAAAAAAAAAAAAAAGATTTCAGCAGACACAAGCTGCTTGGATGTACATTTCTCTGGAAACTATATAGGAAGTGTTGGCATTTAAGGAGTCAGGAAGCTCAATGAGGGGGTTTTTATGGACATAGAGACCTTCTCACGCATATGATGAGGGACCTTCGCATCATATACAGTACATCACCCATCCACACCACACCTTGCAACTCACAGCACGTCCTGCTGCCAGACACCACAGCAGGAGATCTTGTGGAGTCAAGAGCAGAGTTTGGGAGGCACAAGGGGAACCTAAAACCTGGGTGGTTTTTAATATCATGACTGATTGGTGTTTTTTGCAGTTCGATCATTAGAGGACAAGCAGAAGAGCTTGCGCTTGTGACTTCGAGCCCCCCCTCCATCAAAACAACAGAGTTTTAAGCGATATTGGCGCTGGATGAACTCCGGGTGTGAAGCTTCATTTATGTACAATAGGTTTTCACAAGTGGGTTCTTTATTTAAAAGAGACACTTTTATGAACATTGTGGGGGATTTTTTAGTGGGAGGGGCTCAGCAACATGGGCTGAATAGGTAGTCTGCATTCCTTTATATTTCCATGGAAAGTTAATTCGTCCAGCTCAAGATATACGAGATCAAGCTTTGTATTTGAAACGGACGCTCCCGGTCATTCTTCATCATGCACCCAAGTTTAAGCCCCCATCCACCCACCCACCCACCACTTTACTCATATTTACAGCCATCCCCGTTGAACTCGTTCTCTTCTCTAAAGTGATAGTGCTGTGTAAATATTACTAAGGTGCTGAGAATTTTACAGCCTCTGCTCCCGGCAAGGTGAGCTGGAATTTCAAATCCGACAAAACACTGACAAGCACTCATCATTACCTAATTGACTCCACCCCTTTCGAATAAACAAATGTCCTTTCTTCCATAAAAGGCAGCAAAAGCTACACAGTAAATGAAACCGGGGCGGAGCTTGTTTCTGGGCCAGAAAAAAAAATGCGTGCAAAGGACAAAGTAAGAAAACATCAACAACAACAACTGTTATTCCAAGTCATAGTTACATTCCACATGATGAGTGTTATAGGCCCTGATAGACTTGAAAATGTCACTAGTCTAGAAATTATTTACATTTTTAAATTTTTTTTGGTATTTAAAAATTTTTTAATACATTTTTTTTTTCAAACAACTAACAGGTTCTGTGTCGAATTTTGAAATGCAGTCATGTTCAAAAGTTAGTACCCCCTCATAGTATTAAGCAAATACAACCTCAGATGAACATCATAATTTTACTTTTTTTCCCCCCACCGTGCTATTAGTACTTTGCAACACTATAAACAAATACCCCATATAATTCAATAACTTGAAACGCTCGTTTCCTGTTTTCATTCCAAAACCTTAATTCTTTTCTTTTTCAGCCACTGTGATATAGATTTATGGGTATGCTTTGGATCATGGTCCTGTTTCGTGACTGAATTTACACCAAGCTTTAGCTGTCGGACAGATGGCTTCACGTGGTCACTGCAGAACGTTGGACTCCAAATTATTTGGAAATGGTTTTATAACTCTTTACAGATCGATGTGCATAATCTGGAAAACAGCCTCTCTAAGAACATTGAACATGTCTTTCCCTTCTGGCATTCCGTACACAACATGATAACTAAATTAAATTTTTAACCCACACAGTTTTCCTTCAGCACCTGCCCCGTAACTGCATGTAATCTACATGGCTCATTTCAATAGCGCTCGGGTTATCCTTCTTTGTACTCCAGTATGATGTAAGCGTATCGTATTGCACACAGTATCGTCAGTGCCCGTAAGCACATCACGGGACTGACGATCATTACAGTGGTCGTGTTTACATAACAATGCTTTAAAGGGAATGCTGCCCTCGAAACATCTGGGACGGCATATAGTGTAATGAAACGCAGAACAAATCAGCATTTGATGATAAGAGCAGATTTTATGATGAGATCTATTTCTGTTACTAAAGAAACCTGGTTTTCCAGGGAACATGGGCATCCCAGGGTGAGAAAAATATAAATATAGTGTAGATGGATCAGAGCAATGGGATGGGGAAGCAAAGAAGAATGCACTAATTTGAGACACATAATCTTCAGCATCTCATCCCTTCCAGGCATCACACAGCCCAGCCATCTCCTAATTAGCATAACGTATCGGGCAGGAAAATTCATGAGAACAAAAAATACTTTTGATGCGAATGCAAAAGCATCGACATGCAAACAGTTTTTCAAAACACAAATGCAAATCTGTAGACGTGAAAGAAAGGAATACAAAATATACGCCTTCCAAAACAAATCTGCGACAAATCGACAAACCCGACTGGAAAGTCTGCCATGAATACACACATGTACCATAATTCGTTCTGAATTCACACTGATTATTGGGTCCATCTGCCATGTAGTTGCACTAAATGGCCATTTTCTCCATTACATCTACAAATAGGATAAGCAGAGGAGTCAGTGTTGGCTGTTTTGGATTGACGCTTGATGGTATGAGATTTTATGAGAGTCAACTGGGGTAATAAGAGGATCTCGGTATCGAGTACCAGTCAGAGCTTTGATATCGCCCCATCCTCATTGGGGTGATACTGCTAACATATTCTGTGTTAGGCGACTTAGAATTCAATATAATATACCAGATGTGTTTTAGTTATATGGAGTCCACTTTACAAGTCCAAGTTCCACCGATTTTCAAGGACCAGGCGTTCCAAGCGAAATTCATGGATGTTGAACGTTCGCACCATTAAAATGTTTTACTGCGGCCAAGAGTCTCATCACCGTACCGTGCCTGAAGGCTTCTGTAAACGTCAAGCGATTTTATGCCTTAATTCATGGAGTTTTCAACACGAGTCCCAGTTTGACTTGAACACTCCTTGTAGGTTTAATTGACACCACAGTCAATGTGGGTATATACATGTTAAATGTTGTAATATACTTAAAAATATCCAAGTCCTTTAAAAGCTTTAAATATGCAATTCCATAAATTATATTATATTATATTATATTATATTATATTATATTATATATAAATAAAACACTGCTCAGGCTCTATAATGGTCAAGAAGACTACGTTTGCATTTTTTATTTCATTTATGTCAGCATGTTTGAAAGGCCAGGGCAGAGTAAGGTTTGTTTTGCAGTCAATCATATCACTGAATTGTCTTGTTCTAGTCAGTCAAGGTGACCCAACTTAATCTTGAACATAATAACAAAAGAAAAAGAAAAAAGAAAAAAAAATAGGTTTACACCACATCAAATCATGCTGACTTACAGTCAAAAAGAAAACAGTCTAACAGTTTTCACACTGTTACTGCTTCCTTGCATGCTTTCTAGTTTGCATGCTCTGCTGTAATGACTGATGTTTGTTGTGGTTCACAGGCGGAGCTACAGTACGTTCAGACTCATGCCTGTGCTTTGTGCAGACTTTCATTCACTTATTATTATTATTATTATTATTGTTCTTTTATATGTGATGGTGAACACACTGTAGGTCTTGTTGCTATGCACGTGCCTATTAATACAATTCGGAAACCCAGCGTGTGCGAAAAGCCGGGCCGCGGCACTTTTGAATAAAGAGGGTGTGTGCACGAGTACGCGTCACCCGCCGTCAATCAGGTCAAAGGGTTTAAACACACACAAAATCGTTTACGTGTTTGGAACACTTGAGCAGCTGTTATTGTATTTCACACTGATGTTCAGACTAAAAGAAAGATAAAGGCCATTGACTAGGTAAAGTATCTTATACTGTACTTCTCTGAACAGAGAGATCTGACATTTATTTGGAACATATCTCACAACTCACTAAGCAGCGAGAGAGTTCAGTTTTCCTGGAGCACCTTATCATTTGGACGCGCGAGTCTAATGGATTTTTCACCTGTTGAGGAATAAGACAGGTGCAAACTGCAGTTTCGTACTGCTTATGTACACAACTCACCGGCGTGTCCGACCGGGTCAGATTTCATACCAGATGCCGAGTAAACGCCTGTCGCAGTGCTGACTCACACACTGAAACGCATGCTTTCCAGACAGACTAATAATAAAACCGAAAAGCAAGAGATAAGGAGCGCTATATTCAGCAACATGCCCGATGACGCGAGTTGTGATCCTATCACTACTATAAAGAGGAAAAGCCTCGAGCTTTGTCCAGGGGAATGATGATATAAGAAACACAAAGCAGTCATGGTGGCACTTTTAGACCACAAGTCACTAAATGCATGTAATTCTAAAGATAGCGACAGAAATCGGCAAGAGCAGGGAATGTGGATGCACCACATTCCATGAAATTATACATGGTGCATGCGTTCCCTCCTGTCCCCAAAGTTGTCCCCCGCCACCCCCAAAGATATACAAGCAGACAAGATGCTTCGCATTCCGCACATCCTCATCTAATCCTGATCTGTCTGTCGTGTGTCCCTCCGAACTAGATTCTTTGAAAAGATTATAAACCTGTAGAAGTGCTGATTATGCTATTCTACACTATTTATATACAGGTTGGCATGCCAGTACTGTAGACTGCAAGAGAAGGAGTGTGAGAAAGTTATGAGAAGCTTGAATGGAATCCGGTTACAGTAAAACCCCCCCAAAAACGGCATGCAAGTACAGTAAGGGGAAAAATATTTACCCAAGTGGTTTAGCGTTATGTAAGTAATGACGGGTTGTAAGCGTTACATAAGTAAAAATGACTTCGTTTGCGTTTTTTTTTTCTTTCCCAATAGTATCTCAGAGTTGTTAAAGTTGACTCGAGAGTCCAAAGAATTCAATGAAGAATCCCAAAACACTAAATGTTTTTTGTCATTTTGTTCTAGCGGTACGCTCGACCGCGAGTTCCCAGTCGTATATACAGTAATTCATGGTAAATATCCAGGAAACCAGGACAGGGTTTTTTTTTTTTTTTTTTTTAAATAGGTTTTCCGAGCAGCTATAGTTTTCGGAGTGTGTTCAATCATTCTGACATACTCATACAACAATCAAACAAGATGCATGCAGGTGATGTTCTGATGTGCTTTAATATGTTGACCCTCTGAACGTTATCTAAAGCAACGCTCAAGGCTGTTTTTCAGGACAACTCATAGTGATGCACATGACAGACATCCTGACGTTTGTGAAATTGTAAGAACCACCTTTACCTTTTGCGGGCCTGGGCTTCTCCATCCTGCCTTCCCGCTCTTCCTTCTCTTCTCTCTCCTTCCAGCGGCGCACTTGCTCTTCCCTCATCTTCAGGAACAGCGTCTTCTTCTGCTCCTCGTTCAGCGCCTCCAGGATGTCCGGGTCGATGTACATGGTGTTGAGAATTTGCTGCAGCATCTTCGACTGTGTGTGTGTGGGGCCCGGAACAGAGTGTTGGGGGGAAAAAACAAGCGTATATGTTCGCAGGTGAAACAGGAAGCACTCCTTCAAGTGTGATTGTACAGTTTTTTCCTCTTCCTTTTCCTCTTCTCAGAAGAGAATTCCTATAGCAGCTGGCTCCAATTGTTTCGACTCTGCTCATTCCTTGCCCCCGCGATGACTGCGTGTTTGTGTGCGTTTTCTGAAAGAAAGAAAAGAGACAGTCAGCGAGAGAAACAAGAGGAGGAAAAGGAATCGATTACAACACTAGTGTTATTTGGAAGGTTTCCATTCCTTATTTTGTCCTCCTGGTTTAGATCACGACGGGACAGTTTAAATAAGAACGGCGCCTTTGTAGAGAAGTGCAACAGATTAGCTTTATCGTGTTACCATGAACCGAATTCGAATCGTCATCCATCTTCAGCAACTGCTTTTTTTTTTTTTTTTTTCTTGGGAAGGGTCATGGTGGGTTCGAGGGACACTGTGCATGAAGTAGGAAATCACCAATCAAGAGGAAGCCCACATGAAAGCACGGGGACAGACTGTACCGTGAGCCAACAAATGCATTTATAAAATCAACCAACAACAAAACTACAAATACTCACTCAGCCACTAAACTGCTTGTCCTGTGCAGGGTCGAAGGATGCCTGGAGCGTCCCCCAAGGGAACACGACCATGCACACACACACACACACACACACACACACACACACACACACACACACACACACACACACTACAACAGTTAAATCAAACCCTCGACCCGGGAGGTGCGAGGCCACAGTGATAACCACTACAGCCAAACATTCAACTCAAAATCTTTGAACACAGATTTTAAAGTCTGCTTCTGCCAATGCCAAATGTAATGTAATAATCGAGAATACCTCAAAACCAGGGCTACCAAGAAACTGTTTCGTTAAAGCCTCGGAACCACCAAAGGCCCTGCAAATAAACAGACTATTTTCATCTTTAAAAGGAACACCTGTACATCTGTACTTTTATTCAGTTATCCAAACAGCCAATCATGTAGAAGTGACTCAATGTACAAAAAATAAAAAAATTAAAAAATTTGTCAAGAACTTCGGTTAAGTTTCACATTAAGTGACTTTTATATAACGCATCTAATTTGGATGCGTGTATCCTCAAACGGGACGCATACGCACATCTAAACAGCTTTGCTCTCGCCATCTTGATTAAAACACGTCATATATTTTGTGTGGCCACTCATTCACTTCAAACAATGGATGCAAAAATCTGTTTAGGATCTTGCTATGGAGGACAGTTAGACAGGCTGTATTTTTTAAAGCTCGAAGGAAGAAAGCCAGATGCCAAGCTTTAGCCGTTGTAACCGCGAGTGCTAGCACTGCTGTAAAATTCGAGTGCTGACTGATGACATCAGCACCTTAAGTATGTCCAAAAAAAACACATGAATTCCGTTCTGCATGTTCTCATTCAAATCTCATGACCGTGTATCGACGTATACAGTAGATCATAGATCTAGGAGCGTATAGGAAAGTGATTCATATCTGGTCTAATAAACAGTAGATGTGTGCATTCAGACAGCCCTATAAATACCATTAATAATTTAAAAATAATAATAATAATAATAATTTAAAAAAAAAATCAGACTGAAGTCAGGCTGGTCATGTGAACCTAGCCTGCTTGACCTCCATGACTTTGACCCGAGTAGGATTGTTAGTGCCAGATGGGCTAATGTTAGTCTTTCAAAAACTGCTGTTCTCCTGGATTTTTTCCCCCACACACAACATTCCCTATTGTTTAGAAGGAATAATGAGAGAAACTAAAAGCCAGTGAGCGGTAGTCCGGTGGTCGGAAATGGCTTGTTGAGATGAAAGCTGAGAATGGGTTAACTAATATATTTAAGTCTATTTAACCATAACTCTACAGCAACTAAATTCATCACTCTTTACACCCGTGCTAATCAGAAAACGGAACCAAGAACACAGCATGCTAAACCTCGAGGTGGATGGATTACGACAGCAGATTATTACATTTCAGTGCCTCATTAGAGATGAAGGGAATATCATCCTGGTCCTTTTTCAATCATGCATGAAGGCTAATGTGATAATATGCGGTTTAATTTAGCGTAACGAAACTTACAGTCCATCCAAATTTCACTATTTGGGGCATTGGTGGCTGAGTGGTACTGAAGGTTTCTCATCGGCCACGTTCCAGGGTTCAGTTACTGTTCAATGCCCAAACTCCAGCCACCGCCGGTCCCAAACCAGGATAAAACGGGAGAGTTGGGTCATGAAAGGCGTCTGACATAAAACCGGTGTTAAGTGGTGTGTGGATCAGATGATGCGAAAGTCCAACAACAACTCATTTTAATTCATCCCTATTATTGAACACATTCTTCTTAATAAATATCGCACACACGGGCCAATTCCACTGGAAAGCTGAGGAGGTACCGACACTGAAGCGTATGTTGTTTTACTTCTAGGCAAACCTGCTAATATTATGATAGCACCTAAAACACTTAAAGCCCAACTATTAGAAAGTGTCCAAATATTTAAACAGTTTGTTCTCTGACAGGTGAAAACTATTACCTTAACCCATGTCTAATTTATTAAAGAAAATGCCAGTAAAACAAACAAGAGTTACCCAACTTGAAGTATTACTCAACATTGGCAAGTACAGTCTTTTGCTTCAGGAGAACAGAATATCCGGGTAATTTCTCTCACACTTTGTGAGCCGTTAGCCAAATACCTGGCCTTTCTGTTTTGTGTGTGTGTGTGTGTGTGTGTGTGTGTGTGTGTGTGTGTGTGTGTGTGTGTGTGTGTTGTTTAAATATCTATGTTAGTCCTGTCTCAAAGGTGTTTCAGAGCAGTGCCAAGTCAACGAATTTATATGGACTCCTTGAACAAGTTAACTTAACCATAGATTAATTTTGGGTCCTGGGAAGCTAGAAAACTTTGCGCTTGAGAACTTGCTAACATATTTACTGTTAGCAAGGCACAATCTGATATAAACTATATGAAAAAAAAAAGAGAGTATTTGACCAAATCTGCAATGACATTGTATCCACATACATACACTTCAATATGGAGTCGCCCCCCCTTTTTTTGCAGTAGCGTTTCTGTGGGAATTCCTGCTCATTCATTCTGTAGAGCATTGATGATGTTGGATGGCTCGCGATCTCCGTTCCAGTTCATCCCAAAAGTGCTCGATGGGGTTAAGGTCAGAGCTCAAATTCTTTCATACAGAACTCATCAAACCATGTCTTTATAGTCCTTGCTTTGTGCACTGGGGCAGTGTCATGTTGGAACAGAAAAGGGACTTCCCCCAAACTGTTGTCACAATGTTTAAAGCATACAGTAGCATTGTGCAAGATGTCTTGGTAAGCTGAAGCAATATGTTTCACTGGGGATAAGGGGCCTGATGGAAACACTTGACTCAATAATTAACAGGTTGAGCCCCATACTTTTGTCCATGTAGTGTAAATGTCTATACACTTGTTGTGACGCGGAGTCTTTGTCGGAGCTGCAGATGAGGTCCGTCTTGGAAAGATTCAATTCAATTTTATTTCTGTGGCGCTTTTAACAGAATGAAAAGATGACAGATGATAGTAGTGCTACTAGACAGTGATTGGCTTTAAAGTTGCTAGCTTGTTGGATTTCCTTTTCCAGCGTACTGGTACGTTGACCTGTCTGGTTTGTAAGAAGATTAAGTTAAAAATAAATAAATAAATAAATAAATAAATCAGAACTGCATAAACTGTATGTTTACCATGATTGGAAACCAGACCAGACTAGACTAGACTAGACAAGCGGAAAACAAACAAACAAACAAACAAAAAACTAAGTAAACATACATAATGTATGTTGGCAATTTAAGTGCCCATTTTGTGCTGGCTTTGTGACAGCGACCTCTGTTTCATATGATCCCAGCTGCCTTTCCTGAACTCTGTGTGTGGTGACAAAAGCCGGTCTGTTTTATAATACAGTCCACTTTCTGTCCTTTCTGTGCTCTCTGTTCTCTCTCTCCGTGCCTCTCAGCTGCTGTTGAGCCCCTCTTTTCTCTCACTGTCGCTTTATTTACTCGCTGCTCATTATCCGTTCATCTGCCGGCTAGCTGTTGGTCTGGTTTGCACAATTTACAGCAGGATCCTCCAGCAGTCTCAGTTTTCAAGCATTCCTCTTTGTCTGATGGTTAACACATATCAGAAAAGCTCGCCAGCCCTCTTTTCTTTTTTTTCTTCAAAAGGAAACTTTACCATGTGCTTCCTCCTCGGTGTGTGTCTCACCAAGCCAACAAAGCCACATCAAGGACAACAGCACAACTCGTGTTGTTTTCTTACATTTACAGTAACACAACATGCCTCAAACAAGCATCATGAAAGGGTTTTAACACACAAAGCTACACGAGAAAAGCCGTGCAACATTCAGCAGAGACAAACAATGGACTGCAGAAGAGTGAAAAATGTAACCTTCACAAAATCCCAGACTGCCAACACTTCAGCTCTATCCAACAAAAACTAAACAAAGAGAAACAATGATGATAGGAGATGAAAAGACTACACATCTCAATCAAATTTTCCAAAGAAAGAGGAAATCAAGCATATACTCACATCCAGAGAAAGAGTTAACAGGAGTTACTTGGTGTGTGAGTGGACTCGAATGAGTTAGTGTGTGTGAGCATGTGTGTTTCTCCCTCAAGCCTTTGTATGAGTGGTGTGGTAGGGAGTGACATCACAGCATTCCTCTTTGTTTCCCCTTCCCACCTCCTTTCTTCCTTACACACACACACACACACACACACACACACAGTCTCCTCCCCCTACTTGGAGGTTTCTTTGGCTCTGTGTTTTTACTTTACAGTTTAAGCTGCATTTTAAATGTCTAAAAATAAAATGAAGTTGCTATATTTGTTTTATTATTATTATTATTATTATTATTATTATTATTATTTTTATTATTATAGATATTATAGTAGAATTAGCACTGTCACCTTGCACCTCCAGGATCCGGGTTCGATTCCCGCCCTGGGGTCTGTGTGCCTGGGTTTTACATGTTCTCCCCGTGCTTGATGGGTTTCCACCAGGTACTCCGGTTTCCTACCACAGTCCAAAGACATGCAGATTCGGCGAACAAGCGTTCCCAAATTGCCTTTTGACCAAGTTGACCCGAGGTCCTACCACGGTCGTAAAAATGGGAATAAATACAATGGTATTCACTACTAGCCTCAACGCTCCCTAGATGGACTACAGAGGTTCCTAGATGGATCGATGTGGCTCTGCCAAAGCTCCAGGGTCAGTTTTGAGCTCAGCTCAGTGTCTGTATGCTGTGTTGGATGCTCTCCTTGTGTTTTTATGGGTTTCATCCTGGTTCTCCGGTGTCCTTCTTCCTTCAATAAAACATGCCAGTAAAAAAGTAGTGACTCCTCTAAATTGCCCGAAGTGTAAAGGAGTATTTGGGTGGTGCCCTGCTAGATTCTAGTGTCCCATTCAGGATGTATTTCTGCCTCACACTCAATCTTAATGAGCCTGTAGTCCTTTTATCTCCCTGTTCCCACTGTGACTGGGTCTACACCCTCTTACACCCTACTTTAGTATAGTGCAATGCTTTGTCTTGTTTCCGCTTATTTACTTATTAAATATGATTCCAAGAAACGCTGTGCAAAAAACAAGAATGACAGCCCTATCAGAGCTGTGTGAGAGTGAGAGGCTCTCATAGTGGCTCTCATCAACCTCCGCCACGTCACCCAGGTTTGTATCCTGCTTGTGCAGATGTTATTTATGTTTGTACCTTTCCACCATACATTCTGTTAAATGCATTTGTCCCGAAATATTAACAGTAACGCTGTTTTATTCACAGTGACATTGACAATCTTATTGTAGTAATGGAGCTGTAAATCCAACATGATCTTTTTTTGTCCTGTGTGCTTCCCGTGGCTTCAATAGAAGGGAAAAAAAAAATCTACTTCCAGTTTTATTCCTGTTCACTGTGAACAGTTAATAAATAAATACAAAATAAATAAATAAATAAAATTAAATTAGTAAATACATAAAATAAAAACAAATAAATAAAATAAATACAATTAAATAAATTCATAATGAACTAATATAGTCTATATATACAGTATATATATTCACACACTACAGATGATTCGGGAATGCCAATTAGCTTAATGTGCAGGTTCTTGGACTGTGGGAGGAAACCCACCAAGCACGGGGAGAAGATGCAAACTCCATGCACACAGAGACAGGAATCGATCCTGGCCGGGATTCGAACCTGGACCCTGGAGGTGCAAGGCGACAGTGCTAACCACTACACCACCATGATATGATATTTACTGTACTTTTTTTTTTTTTTTTTTTTTACTTTCCATTTAAGGCCTTTATCAGACAACCTTATTCAAAGGGTCCAACAGTGGTGTGGGTCAAACCTGTGGCCTTCTAATCAGTAATCCAGCTTCTTACACACTCCTGCCCCAAGTTGCCACCCCCATCCTGCAAACACAAATGATCAGTCCATATGCATGTGACCTATTAATTCACTATCACCTTTAATGAAAGAAAGAATTTTCTATTAACGTCAGCTGCGGAAGTGGTGAGACAGCAGGTAGTGTTGATGCCTACCAAGGACGCTGGTTCGTCTCAGTGTGGAGTTTCACACATTACAGTACATTTACATTTACGGCATTCGGCAGACGCCCTCCTCCAGAGCGACTTACAGAATGCTTTGAAGTTTCGAGCAATAAACACATCCTGATACTGGTTCACAGGCACAAAGAGTATCTTCAGTTTAGGGATCATGTTAGGTATTTTTTTTGTTTGTTAATTGTAGTCCTTCAGAAAGTCCTAGATCTTTGACATTGTTAGAAGACCACCAGAGACACAGTTATTTGGATGTCTGGAATAAGTTTGTTTCACCACCTAGGTGCTAAAACTGAAAAAAAAAAAAAAAAAAGAAAATCTAGCATGCCTTCCTTGTACCCTTAGAGATACACCCACATCACACATTCTCACTGTGTCTATCCGGGTTTCCTCAGGGTTCTCTGGTGTCTTCCAAACTTACAAAAACATGCCAGGATGTGAATTTGCTATGCTAAAATGTCTCAATGTGTCAATCAGTGGGTGTGATATGGTAGTGTCCAGGGTGCATTTCTGCCTGGATGAGATGGATAAGGTGATTAGTGAAGATATTACATTCACTAATGACCTGTTTGTGGACCCTTTGGCTTTATAACTCTTTCCAATACGTTTCACAGCTTACTGATTCTCGCAAATAGATTAGCAATCTGTGGTATAACTCAGCCAGATGCATTCTCCAAAGCAACACACAAAACCGAGTGTGTCGTGATAAAACTACTTCAAAACTACTTTTCTATGGTGTTTGTTGTCCTGCAAGAAGATGAATCCAAGTTTCGCTGTTTTCAAAATAGAGGTAAACTTTTTTTTTCTTTCAGAAACCATGACAATTAGGAGCTTTTGCTCATCACTGTATCCTGGATTTGATAGCATACATTTCGATCTCCTTTTCTAACTGCTCCCACACCATCCTCTGAGAGAACACTGAATTATCTGTGCAGACGGTGCTTACTCTAATTACCAAATAGCTGCTGCTTTTAAGCCTCGAGCTCTATTGATCAGGCGGAATGAGTGTCTCAAAGTAAAAATGGGTAGAGAAAGAGAAAAATTATGAGCAGGTTCTGAAGCACCAATTATTTGGGCTATAGGGCCGTATTTAACTAGTCTCTTGTAGTTTTTAGCGTTTATCAGACCTCACCTCAATTTCCCTTGTCATTATAATCAACTCAGTGATGAAAGGCAAAAGTTTATTTTTATGTACATACAGCATGGGAAGGTGGCGTGGTGGCATAGTGGTTAGCACTGTCGCCTTGCACCTCCAGGGTCCAGGTTCGATTCCCACCTCTGTGTGCATGGAGTTTGCATGTTCTCCCAGTGCATGGCAGGTTTACTCCGGGTACTCCGGTTTCCTTCCACAGTCCAAAGACTTGCAGATTTGGCTAATTGGTGTGCCCAAATTGTGTGTGTGTCCTACTATGGATTGGCACGCTGTCCAGAGTGTAATCTCCTTGGATAGGCTCCAGGCCTCCTGTATAAAGGACAAAGGTAATCTCAGGGTCCTTGACAATAGATCTATTAATCCTAGTCCATAGATTCTCAAAGATTGTAGTACATGCCGAAGCTAATGATATACACCTTTGTTAGTCAGAGGTTAGTAAAAGTAATTTTGCCGAGGTGTTTATATTAGTGAAGGTCTGATAAAATAATACGTTCTGGCCCAATCCATTTACATTTACATTTAGGCTCTTATCCAGAGCGACTTACAAAAAATTGCTTTGAAGTTTCCGTCATTGGATAGATACATACATAATCACTCACTCACTCATCATCTATACTGCTTAATCCTGTATTCAGGGTCACGGGGTGGGGGGGGGGGGTGGGGGCTGGAGCCTATCCCAGGAGACTTAAGGCACATGGCAGGGTACACCACTGGACAGGGTGTCAATCCATCGCAGGACACAGACACACACACATACACTCACTCACACACTACGGGCAATTTGGGAACGCCAATTAGCCTAACCTACATGTCTTTGGACTGTGGGAGGAAACCCACCAAGCACGGGGAGAACATGCAAACTCCATGCACACAGAGACGGGAATCAAGCCTGGCCGGGGATCGAACCCGGACCCTGGCGGTGCAAGGCGACAGTGCTAACCACTACACCACCGTGCCGCCTCATACATAATCAATACTAGGTTAATCAATCGTGATAACGATACTAACAGCTAACTTATTTCTGATCAACTAACTGATTTTGCAGATCATTTTAACTGGGAAACTACCAATATTTACAGACCCACTGAAGTAGTCGAAGAAATTGAGGAAGTGCGACACACAGATGAGAATGTCGATCCCAATGCGGACACGGTGCTCCAAAACCATTTAAAATTGTATTGATATTTAATACTTTTGTGGGCAAGGGAGGCCCTGTCAGGGCAAGACGGTGTCCATATACCGCTCAGAAAGGTGCTGCATACTGTAGCTCATCATAGTCTCAGAACAGGCCCAGTTAATCAGTGACAAACAGCCTAGCTAGAGTCATTACTCAAATCTGCTTCAGTAGTCTAATCAGCATAAAATTAGTCTATACCAAATACACAGCCATCACCTCTGATGTTAGGACTCTTCAATTTGATTCTTATTGTCATCATATTGATCATATTATTGTTAAAGGAACTAACAGGGTTGCGTCCCTTCCCTGTTATTTTAGCTTTTGACACCACTGATCATACTGTTCTCTAAACATGGTTTAGAGGGACGGCGCTTTTTGACTGATGGTTTTCAGTTTGTAGATGAAAATGGTGCCTTTTCTATGGTGACTAAAACTGCTACAAACAGTTTTAAAAGTTTACATCAGTGAGCAGTTGGTAACCTCATAAGTAGATATACTGTGTCAACTCAAACACATTTCCTATTACACAGTTGGACTTTTGACCTCGGAGCATGCAGAGGATGGGTTCATTTATAAGTCTGGTTCCTCTCAAAGTGTCCTGATCATTTCATCTCAGGAACTTATTCGTTGCCACCTTCAGCTCACATTTTCATCAACATTCAGGACCACGGTGTCATTGAAAAACAAAGCGTTTAGATATTTTAACAGCATTACATTTACCTACAGTATGTTTTAAGTCAAAATAATTCCTTGATTCTCATCCTATCTCAGGTTTTCTATTGGCTTATTCATATCCAAACTTTTTATTCCTGTAGAGCTGCTTTGTGATATTCACTTTTTCTGGTTGGTTCTGTCCTCTCCATCCCCTAATGTTATGAACATAGCATACATAGGGTTAGTTGATGCTTGAATAGATGTTATATATATCTATATATATATATAGCATATGTAGTAGGATAGGGAACTGACATTAAGTACTGATATAAAACTAAAACTTTTATAAGAGGAAGCTGACAATGCTGTAAACGAAAGTTCTTGTATTGTTATTATAAAGCTTTTCACGATTTTCAGTAAACTTTGTAATTAAAAAAGTTTTCTGTGCAACACTACTCAACACTGCCATTATTTTCTGGATGAGTCACTTTCTTTATTAAAACTCAAATAGCATATTATTGATACTAAATTACAAACCTTGAATAGCCACCAACACAGCCCGAGGCTGATACAACCATTGTGACAAACTGCGGAAGGTGTCGTTGTAGCTTTTTTGCAAAAATCACACAAAATTCATAGATATAACACAAGGCAATTTTAATATAATATTTTTGGTTTTTGTGTTTTTATCGCCCCTGTGTTTCCAAAAAAACATCCACAAAATATTCTCAATTTTTAACATTTCTTGCTTGTTTCATTTAAAAAAAAAAAAAAATACTGTTTATACTTTTTGTGGTCTAAAATCTTTGGTAAAATGCTTTAAGAGCCTGTAATTATGTTCTTATTGAATTCCTGAAGAAATGGAAAGTTGGATGAAACACAAAACAAGCATCTTAGTTAAATGTGTTTTCTGTTCCTGTTTCAGGATCTGGACATGTTGAAATTGTCCATATGCAATTTTATAAAAAAAACAAAAACAAAAACACAATACTATTCCTTTAAAATGAGGTAAAGATGGAGTGTTTATTGCAGTTAGAGCGACGAGAAGAGTTGTGGCATGAGCAGGAGTTGAACACTGTTGAGCCAGACAATTAGGGTGAGGAATGTGTGTATGTAATTTGATATTCTTAGAAAGCACTTTGTCCTGGTCAGGGTTGTAGTGAACCCAGAGCCACTCACAGGAACACTCATGTAAGGGGTAAACACACTCTAAATGGCACCTGGCAACATTCACATACATACTTATCGTAGCCAAGTTCACTTAAGTGACATGTTTTTTGGAAGGTACTGTAGGAGGAAATCCACGTACACTTGGGGGAAAATGCAGAACTTCTCTTTCTTCCTCTTTTTTTCCTCACTGAGAGTAACCTGAGCTCATGATTGAGCCCTGGGCTGTAAGGTGGCACCAAAAGTGGCAACAAGCTGGTATTAATGAGTTCTGTCATTTCCGCGATGAGATTGTATTACATATTATTCTTTGTTACAAACTCCAAATAAATCGGTATAATTTTGTACTAGCCTCAGTTCTCATCCTGAGAGAATGTAGTGATTAGCTTATTTATTTATTTATTTATTTATTTATTTATACCGCTTATCCTGTGGATCACAGTGGACCTGGAGCCTGTCCCAGGGAACTCTGGGGACAAGTTGATGTACACTCTGGACTGGGTGCCAAGCCATTGCAGGGCACAAGCACACACACACACACACTCACACCTCCATACATACACTATGGCGAGTTTAGGATCGCTAATCAACCAACATGTCTTTGGACTGTTGGATGAAACCAGAGTGTCTGCAGGAAACCCACCAAGCATTGGTTAAACGTGCAAACGCCATGATCCAAACTCTGGACGTTTAAGACAACAATGCTAGCCAGTAATCCATCAAGCCATCTCAGTATATATATATTGATTATATGTATTATGCATACAGTATATGCATATGCATTATATCAAACAGAGGCCACTCTCGGGTATCTTCTTTGATTCTGAGATCACCGTCTCGGCTACGCTACATTGCTCCTAGCTGTAAATACGGGTGTGCATGGCGCCCTGTGATGGACTGGTGAATAGTGTTACCTTCCACCTAATCAGTCGCAATCAAGGTCAAAATTAAATAATTTTGAATGAAAACAGTGAACGAAAAATAATAATTGATTTAAAAACCTAATTATTTGATATAATGTGTATATCTAATAATAACTCAAACACTCCAGAAGGGGAATTTGTGTACTGCAGAAAAGAGCATAAATCTGGGTATAAGGAAATGGCATTAGGGAATGTCCTAACTTAAAATGAGTGTAGGTTCCTGCCCATCCAGGGCAAAAGAAATAAGACTTACCAGGAAGGAAAGTACCTGTTTGGCAACCTCACCTACTCGCAGTAGCTGTGTTTACTGTAAATGATGTCCCTCCTGGTCTGAATCCAGGTCTGTTTCTTAACCCAACATATCTTTCAGACTTTAAACACACCCAGGCTGTGTGACTCAGTGTTGTTTTTCACTGATACAAAACAGGATGCTTTTTAATACACCCACAAAATGCAAACACGACTCATATGATGTGAAAGAATCCAAACAGGAGCCATGTAACCAGTTTATTATTAACACATGTCTCGATTCAGTTGCATGCTTTATAAGTCACGCGTAACGTGAACGTCAAGGCCAGAACGTACACTGTTAAGTGAAAATAACACCAGGGATGATATGTTTTGCCTGTGTGTTTAGAGTTTTGTTTTCACGCTAAGATTATATTAAGGGTTTGAGAGGTGATTATTGGGTATGGTGCAAGAGCTCGTACGTACTGTATTCCGTAGCACACTTAAGGAGTAGTGTTCATTTTTTATTTATGGGAATATTTAATGTTAAACCTGTTTAATGTTGATCTATGTATACAGAAATCAACCACAATATTAAACGACATAATTTAACAAAATTGATGTTTATTCAAATGTACCCCTATACCCCCCCCCCACCGCCTCCCCCACAGATGTCAAAGATTTCAAAGAACTTGTATTTAGTATTATAAATACAAGTTAACTAGAAATTTCTCCTGACTCCCACCACCCCACCCACTTGAGACAAGTTACATAAAAAAGGTTTCAGATCCAAAAATGTTCATCAAAAGTGGCAAACTTTATTCATTTGATTATTTTTTAATACTACGTACATTATAACCATAGAATTTATTGAATGAATTTGAAACATAATCTCAATAGAGATTCATTGCTAAAAAAAATTCTCTCTGCCATTTTTTTTTTGTCAGTCCTTTTGTACCTTTTGTTAGTAGAACATTGTTATGGTGCAAAATTGTTTTTACCTTATGGATCAGTGGTGTACATTTCAAACAAAAACAAACAAACAAACAAACAAAAAAAACATTGTTTGCACCCTGAGGAACAAAATGTACGGAGGTTTTTCTTTGATAGTATTTTATACGTTGTAATTAAAATGTCAAAAAGCTCATAATGCCAAAGTTGAGGAGACTTTTGTATGTGAGACAGGTATGAATTGGGCCAGATTAAGCGTTACTCAGAGCCTTTCAGAACAATGCAGCTTTTTGAGCTGTGACACTGTGGCATTTAAGGCTTAGTGGAATGCAGCAAACACTGCCTGGGAGGCGGAAACATGGTAAAAGAAAAAGTGCTGTTGTTACTCTCAGAGAGAAACTGTTTTGCTGACGACATCAGGATCACCTGATTACTTGGGGTTTTCCTTGAAACTTTGTGTATCTTTTTTTAAATGCAGTTTTGAATGAAATATTTCAGATAGGACAGAAAACAAAAAAATTGTTTACTCATTTCGAAAAGTAGTTCTACATCAATTATTCTCATTTAATTTATTCGTTTTATTTATTTACTTTGTGATTGGATACTTCGTGGTATTTTGTGATTGGAGTTATGCCCATTAAATAAAATAATAAAACATCTTAAAAAAAAAAAAAAAAAAGGTGTGTGTTAGTGATTGTTTCCAACCCACACATATACTGTACGTACAAAGCAGGCACGTGTTTCTGTGTTTGGCTACAGATAAAGTCTATTTCAGTCACGAGCTCCAACCCTTTCCATTATCAACATTCAGGAACACTGTGTCATTGAACAACAAGGCATTTAGAGATTTTAACAGCTTTACATTGACAATACTGTATTTACGTATGTTTTAAGTCAAAATATTTCCTTTATTCTCATCCTATCTCAGGTTTTCTATTGGCTTATGCTTTAGCCTTGTTAACTCCTGATGAAGCACAAATAACACAAATATGATTAACTTTGAACATGAACTTTCTTCTAAAGAGTATCTGTGGTTTGACCACTGGTGGTTTGCATACATGCATGCCTCAGGCTGTCTGCACTAAACAGAGAACAAAAGAACTTACAAAAGTCATGAAAGTACAAAATATAAATCATTTGCTGATCTGCAAAAGTCTAAACACCCTGTGCTCCCATAGTTACATAAAACAGTAAAGAGACCAAAGATCAAGGATCATCCTCTAAAGTAGTGTCATGTGCAATCAGATACGAAAGCATAAAATAATATTAATAATAAAAGTAAAAAAAGAAAAAAGTCTGGGTAAGGGCATGTGCCTATGTGTCTATGGCATATGGAATATTCTGAGCACTTTATACTTGTCAGAAAATGTAAGTGTCCGAAAAAAAAAACTGTGATATAAAATCTATGAAATATCCGACTGTACAGACATAAACCTTTAATTTGATGAATACACAAAAAACAAGAATAATAAAAGAAATCAACAATGGATAATAACAACAAGGGAGTTTTGAGTACTTATGCTTAGACCCCTAATTAGAGCATATTGTTCCATTCATCCACCTACTGTAGGAACATCTGTAGTCCAACTAGGAACCATGGATGCCAGTGGTGATTACCACTGTATTTATTCCCATTGTATGATCATTCACTATGGGTAATTTGCGAATGCCAGTGAGCCTAATCATTATGTCTGTGTTAAGTCTTAGGTCTTGGTTTATTTATTTATTTATTTCCACTACAAGGTGGTTAAACAACCTCACTGATGTAATGCATCACCTGAGGCAGGTAATCTAGCAAGGATTCATTACTGCTTTAATGCGTTGCATACAGATGTTTGTTTGAAACAACATACTAATTAGGTTCTTGTTATGTAACATTTATTAAAGTGAAATCTGTCTGAATATCTCAAGTAACTTTCCTAGTAATAAACAGAGACTGATGACAAAAACGTGAGAATTGTTTAATATTGCTGTGATTAACCAATATTTTACGATGAATCATATTAGTCTCTTATACACAACATAATTTAAATGTATTTATGCTTGTGAATAAAAAGTTCAATGAAGCCACTTTGGTATATGTCTCAAATTAATGCTTTTTGTCTATATAGATGGATATTTCACATATTTTATGTCACTGATAATGTTAAAATCATTAGGCTTATTTTCCTCATCATTCAAATCCAATCTGAAGTTAAACTGATGGTTTCTGGCAAGCAAACCGACTCTCAGCAATGTCATTTCATTTAACAATGGGAAACGAATGAATACTGAGGCTTTGGTGCCATCTAGTGATGCAAATCGACACTACAGGAAGAGTTGAAGCTTTCCAGCCTACTAGGATAATAAAAATAAAATGTCTTTAAGTGCACTTTAGTGACCTCTAGTGGTCAAACATAAAACAGTGGACCAAGGAGAAACAGAAGTAAATATTGATGTAAGCCCTTCACTCTCTTATTCACTCACTCCTCGTTTATACCGCTCAATCTTGTAATCAGGGTGGGGGGGGGGGGTATTTGGAGCCTATCCCAGGAGACTTAGGGCACGAGGCGGGGTACATCCTGGACGATCTGCATGTCTTTGGACTGTGGGAGGAAACCCACAAAGCACGGGGAGAACATGCAAACTCTACGCACACAGACCTGAGCCAGGAATGGAACCTAGAACCTGGAGGTGCAAGGCAACAGTTTTAATATCACTAAAGCCACTGTGCCGTCTGATGTAAGCCAGATCAAATTAAATAATCCTTAAACTTCCCTTAAAGATAGACTTAAACTTTAAATAATAGACTATAAGATAGTTATAAGTCCAGAACTCTCTCTACCCTGGTTATCTACCTGTACATGTTTACCGCGTTCCTCAAAAGCGTTGTACACTCATAGAAAAAAAGAGTATCCAGATTCCTTTAGGGTTTATTTTCATACAGTGGAAACAAAGTTTTCAGACTGATTTTCCACATTTTGTTCTTTTTTACATTTACTTCAAATTACTTGTTTCCTTCGGCATTCCACAAAAATATGACATAAAGTAAAACAGGTGTTTAGTGTTTTGCTAATTAATAAAATAATAATAATAATAATAATAATAATAATAATAATAATAATAATAATAATTAAGGCTGAAATATCTCATTTACATAGTTCACAATTATAATTCCTCTATCTAGAAGTATTTAAAGTTGAAACTCTAAAAATTAGAATATTGTGCAAAAGTTCATTTATTTCAGTAATGCAACTTAAAAGGTGAAATTAATATATGAGATAGACTCATTACCAAGCAAAGCAAGATCATTTGAAAAAATTGTTAGGTTTGTCATAATTGAGATGATTATGGCTTACAGCTCATGAAAACCCCAAATCCACAATCTCAGAAAATTAGACTATTGTGAAAAGGTTCAATATTCTAGGCTCAAATTGTCCCACTCTAATCAGCTAATTAAGCCATCTGTGGTCCTGCAAAGGGTTCCTGAGCCTTTAAATGGTTTCTCAGTCTGGGAAAACAAAGTGTTGGGGACTTTCACAAGGAGTAGCCTGAGGCTAGAGTCAGTTCATCAAGAGCCACCACACACAGCTGGATCCTGGACATGAGAAGCGTCTTACCTGGGCTAAAGAAAAAAAAAAACTTGTCTTTAGCTCAGTGGTCCAAAGTCCTCTTTTCTGATGAGAGCAACTTTTGCATCTCATTTTAAAACCAAGGACCCAGAGTCTGGAGGAAGAATGGCGAGGCACACACTGCAAGATGCTTGAAGTCCGGTGTGAAGTTTCCACTGTCTGTGGTCTGTGATTTGGGGAGCCATGTCATCTGCTGGTGTTGGTCCACTGTGCTTCATTAAGTCCAGGGTCAATGCAGCCGTCTACCAGGAGATATTGGAGCACTTCATGCTTCCTTCCACAGATGGGCTTTATGGGGAGGCTGACTTCATTTTCCAGCAGGACTTGGCACCTGCCCACACTGCCAAAAGCACCAAGACCTGGTTCAGTGACCGTGGGATTACTGCGCTTGATTGGCCAGCAAACTCGCCTGACCTGAACCCCATAGAGAATCTATGGGGCATTGCCAAGAGAAAGATGAGAGACATGAAACCGAACAATGCAGAAGAGCTGAAGGCCGCTATTGAAGCATCCTGGTCTTCCATAACGGTCTTCCATAACACCTCAGCAGTGCCACAGGCTGATAGCTTCCATGCCACGCCGCACTGAGGCAGTAATTGCTGCAAAAGGGGCCCAAACCAAGTGCTGAGTACATATGCATACTTAAACTTTTCTGTGGTCTGATATTGTTCTATGTGCAATCCTTGTTTTATTCTAATTCTCTGAGATTGCGGATTTGGGGTTTTTCATGAGCTGTACGCCCTAATCATCTCAGTTATGACAAATCACGACTTGAACTCTCTTGCTTCTCATGTAATGAGTCTATCTCATATATTAGTTTCACCTTTTAAGTTGCATTACTGAAATAAATGAACTTGTGCACGATATTCTAATTTTTCGAGTGTCACCTGTATATCCTTAGTTATGACACTTGCAGTTAAGCTCTGTTGCATTCTACTCCTGTCAGTGGTCCATGAGATGTTTCTACAACTTCCACCTGTGCCTAACTGAATTCACTGGAAATAATTCAGAAAGGCACACATCTATATAAGATCTCACAGTAGATGATGTATGTCAGAACAGAAGCAAAGACATTATGTTGTATATCTTACATCACCATTATTACTATTCATTATCACCCAAGGTTTCTTCCTACTGCCATCTCACAGAGTTTTCCCTTGCCACGCTCGCCCTCAGCTCACTCATCAGGGACTATCTAATCTTTCTAATTCATCTTCTCACACATTCCATTCTTATTCTCGCAAAAATTCTACAGCCCCAGACTGAGTCCTTTTTTCTGTTCTGGGTTTTATCTAGACCCAGATCCAGTTTCACTCTTAGTCCACTGTCAGTGTAATTGATGATGTCTTTGTCTCTGTCTCTGCCTTTGCCATTGTCTTTCTCTCTCTCTCTCTCTCTCTCACTCTCTCTCTCTCTCTCTCTCTCTCTCTCTCACACACACACACACACAGTATATATATATATTAAACAATGTAACTCCAAGGCCACTTAGGAAGCAATACTGATTGACATATACACTCACCTAAAGGATTATTAGGAACACTATACTAATACAGTGTTTGACCCCCTTTCGCCTTCAGAACTGCCTTAATTCTACGTGGCATTGATTCAACAAGGTGATAAAAAAACATTTTTTAGAAATGTTGGTCCATATTGAAAGGATAGCATCTTGCAGTTGATGGAGATTTGTGGGATGCACAACCAGGGCACGAAGCTCTGTGACATGGCGCATTATCCTGCTGGAAGTAGCCATCAGAGGATGGGTACATGGTGGTCATAAAGGGATGGACATGGTCAGAAACAATGCACAGGTAGGCCGTGACATTTAAACAATGCCCAATTGGCACTAAGGGGCCTAAAGTGTGCCAAGAAAAGATCTCCCTCTCATGATGGATCCATGTTCTCATTCTGTTTACGCCAATTTCTGACTCTACCATTTGAATCTCTCAACAGAAATCGAGACTCATCAGACCAGGCAACATTTTTCCAGTCTTCAACTGTCCAATTTTGGTGAGCTGGTGCAAATTGTAGCCTCTTTTTCCTATTTGTAGTGGAGATGAGTGGTACCTGGTGGGGTCTTCTGCTGTCGTAGCCCATCCGCCTCAAGGTTGTGCGTGTTGTGGCTTCACAAATGCTTTGCTGCATACCTCGGTTGTAACGAGTGGTTATTTCAGTCAAAGTTGCTCTTCTATCAGCTTGACTCAGTTCTCCTCTGACCTCTAGCATCAACAAGGCATTTTCGCCCACAGGACTGCCGCATACTGGATGTTTTTTCCTTTTCACACCATTCTTTGTAAACCCTAGAAATGTTTGTGTGTGAAAATCCCAGTAACTGAGCAGATTGTGAAATACTCAGACCGGCCCGTCTGGCACCAACAACCATGCCACGCTCAAAATTGCTTAAATCACCTTTCTTTCCCATTCTGACATTCAGTTTGGAGTTCAGGAGATTGTCTTGACCAGGACCACACCCCTAAATGCATTAAAGCAACTGCCATGTGATTGGTTGATTAGATAATTGCGTTAATGAGAAATTGAAAAGGTGTCTCTAATAATCCTTTAGGTGAGTGTATATAAACATTGGCCAATTTAGTGTTGGAGGTTTTATGGCTAAATTTTGGTCACTCGTGCCAATGCTAAACATTGGTTTCAATGGCACCAGCAGTGAAAATCTCGAGCTGTGGACAATGTGAAACATGTGTTGTTCTCTGATGAGTCCACCTTCACTGTCTTTCCCACATCCGGGAGAGTTACGGTGTGGAGAAACCCCAAAGAAGCGTACCAACCAGACTGTTACATGCCCGGAGTGAAACATGGTGGTGGATTAGTGATGGTTTGGGCTGCAATATCTGTCATGTTATCGGGTTGCGAGGCATAAATGCAGAGGTCCAGGTGTTCAAGGAATGATGTTTTTATTTACAAAAACAGAGAAATTAAACAAACAAATATACTTTATAAGTAAAACAAAACCAAAACACGAATAAAGACAGGGAATACATGAACTAAACTGGCCTGACATAAGCCCCCCTCTAAAGGCGCAACTCCTGGGGAGGTCCAGGGCATCCCCCCAGGGTCCAATGTCTGCCCTCCTCACCCCGAGGCTGGCACCTTTGTCCTGTGGGCATGGTGGTTTGGTGCCTCTATTGAAGCAGGGCGGCGAAGGCAGAGGATGGTTGCCGTCCTCTCCGATGCAGGGAGGCGCAGAAAGAGGATGCTCGCCGTCCTCTCCGATGCAGAGCGGCGAAGGCAGATGAAGCTCGCCGTCCTCTTTGTTGCAGGGCGGCGAAGGCCGAGGAAGCTCGCCGTCCCTTCTGATGCCGGGCGGCGCAGGCAGAGGAAGCTCGCTGTCCTCGCTGATGTAGGGCAGCGGCGGCAGCTCGATGTCCTCCTCGCTGTACGTCCACGGTGGCGGAGGAAGAAACTCGCCGTCTTCAGCGGTGCAGGGAAGCGGCGGCAGCTTGCTGTCCTCCTTGCTGCATGACGGCGGTGGCGGAGGAAACTTGCTGTTCTCCTCGGCGAGATGCCGCGATGGCAGCTCACTGTTGTCCTCGCTGTACGTCCACGGTGGCGTTCAGAACGGTGTAGGGAAGCGGCGGCAGCTCGCTGTCCACAACGACGCAGCTATGCGGCATGACAAAGAGCTCGCTGTCCCCGACGAAGCAGCTACGCGGCAAGATATAGAGCTCGCTGTCGTCGCTGCAGCTGCGCGACGGAAAAAGGAGCTCGTTGTCATCATCGCCGCTGCAGAGCTCGTTCTCGCTGTCGTCGCAATACAGCGGGTAGAAGACCTCGCTGTCGTCTTCACTGCACGGAATGTACACTAGCTCGCTGTCGTCGTCGCTGGCATAGGAGAAAGGAGCTGGCAGATCTGGGTCTTCTGAGAGGCTTAGCCGCGTTAGCAGCAATTGGAGCGTGGCTACCTGCTCCTGCAGGTCTTGAATGTGCCGTTCATTCTTTTCAATGCCCAAAGCTGCTCTAGTCCCGCTGGGAGGCTGCTCCAATTCCGAACGGCGTGTACTGTGTAGCCAGCCGGCAGCCTTCCCAGTTTATCTGCTCGTTCAGCCTCTCCTGCTCCGCCTCTACCTGCTCTACCTTGCCAGATCTCCTTCTTCTTCTACGCCTTTTCTTGCTACGCCGCCTTAAAATCCGCTCGCCCTCCGCGCTGGCTCCCCAAGGCGCAAACATCATAGCCCCCCCCAAAAAAATCTCAAGGGGAGGCTCCTCTGCTATGCCTCTGGTAAGGTCTTGCATTCTGTCATGTTATCGGGTTACGAGGCATAAATGCAGAGGTCCAGGTGTTCAAGGAATGATGTTTTTTTTTTTTTTTTTTTTACCAAAAACCAGGGAATTAAACAAACATAATACTTGGATATGAAATAAACCCAAAACACAAATAAAGACAGTGAATACATGAACTAAACTGGCATGACATTTACGAGGTGAAATCAACAGATGCAAGACGCAAAACAGAACTGAAACAAGCTATATATAATAAAACTAATGATCAACTCGGTTCAGGTGAGCGCCCACGTCACCTGACCGAGATGCATAACGGGAACTGAAGTTAAACCAAACAGAACTACAAACAAAAGTCTTTGGGCGCTTTGGCGCCCTCTAGGGGTTATCCCTGACAATATCATGGCATTCCCTAGGCCCAATACTGTCAAGGACCATTCTGGAGGACTATGTGCACCCAATGGTTCAAACATTGTAACCTGAAGGTGGTGCCGTGTATCAGGATGATAATGCACCAATACACACAGCGAGACTAGTGACAGAGTGGTTTGATGAACATGAAAGTGAAGTTGAAGGCCTGCACAGTCAACAGATCTGTATATTATTGAGACACTTTGGGTTGTTTTGGAGGAGCGGGTCAGGAAACGTTTTTCTCCACCAACATCACGTAGTTACCTGAACACTATTCTGCAAGAAAAACGGCTCAAAATCCCTCTGGCCGCTGTACAGGACTTGTATCTGTCATTCCTTATATATAGTAAATAAGTAAATAAATAAATTATATATATATTTATTTATTTATTTACTTACTTATTTCCAATTGATATTCTTATGTCTCAGTGTTCAGATCTTTACTGTGATTACTTTCTCCCGTGCGATTTAGATCAGTGTATGCTTGCAAACAGCTATATGCTCTTTCAGCAGTTTTGCTTAGCTGTCATTGGTTATCAGTATTCCTTTGGAGCGGATAGGGTTAACGGCATGGCTCAAGGTCCTTGCTCAAGCACTCAGCAGTGGCTGCTTGGTGTGGCTGGGGCTCAGTAACCCATGACTTTAACCGTGTAGCCACCGATGCCCCTTACAAGAAAATCAGGATACCGTTTGAAGTATTCAACAGTTATCTCCTTATGAGGTCCCTACATTTGCCTGATACACATGTTTCCAACCCAGGTCCATGGAGCATCTTTTGTCATGCACATTCAGATGTTTTCCCTACTTTAACACACTGGTATTCATTCAGGAATAAATGTTAATGATCTGATTGGCTGGATTAGGGAAGATTATTATATGTATACGACAGGGAGTACTTCAGGAACAGAGAAGAGATCCTGTAAATCACTACAGTATATAGTGTACATCCATTTACTGTACAATGAATTTAATTAATACACTATGACACATATTATCGTAAAATCTGTATTTTATCGCTTAAAGCATTGTATAAATACATAAATTGTTTTGGTGTGGAAGTAATTTACTGTAACTGCCAGGAAAAGGCAGCATTTCTATTAAGCGAAATGTTAAGGGTCAAAAGTTTCAGAGAGGCAATGCTCTGTATTCAGTGTGCAGCAAAGTTAGGATTGTTTTTGTATCCTTGGTGTTTGCAAGATGGCTTTTCAAACAATGTTGTACTGTACCTCGGGATGGAAACCACAACCACAATATGCATTTTCTTTTTTTCTCTTGTGGTTATATACTGCACATAATGCAAAAAGATAGAATGTACAGAAGAACCCACAACCTATGTGGTCATTACTAACAAATTAAATACGATGGTGTTTGGGAAGAAGGATTAGCTGTTTTGTTTTGTTCTCTACATAGTAATTCCTTGACGTCAAAAACCTTGAGGTTAGAATTAACAACAAACCCTGCTGTAAACAGTCCAGCCCATATCTGTTAGTACATGCAAATGCTGTAATTACTGTACCATTCACTGTAGCTTATGAAAGTCTATTTTAAAATGCACTTTACTTATATCGCCCCTAAACTCTTCATTTTGAACTGATTGAGCTAATTGTGCATTAACATGTTTTCTATTTCCCAATAAACATACAGTTTGTCATGTGTGAGCAATTCATTTAATCTGTGCCAAGGTTTTTATTTGAGAGTGTGAAATAAGAGTACTGTATATTTCCTGGTAACTTAACCTAAACAAGAGCACATATAAGATTTAAAGGCTTCGTATTTCGCTTTTAAAAGAGCACAATTACAACATCTGTGTTCTCTCTTCTGAGGAAAACTTTTGTAATTTTAAGCTGGAATAGTCATGGTTCATGGGTTTGCTTTACCGGATTTATAGTGCGATTACCGAAGAGTGCATGAACGCCGGGTGTTATCAATGCAAATAAATGAATTTAGCACCTGCAGTGTGATTTCACTGCCTGGAGGAAAATGTTGAGAATGGTGAAGTACAGTGCTGATATTAATATATAACAGCTCATATTTATTATTTAAAGAAACTAATAAAACAATTTACTACATCTTTAAAAGACTTATTTTCTTGAAATAATGACTATACCAAAGTAATAAAAATACTTTTCAAATTATGATGTAATATTACCACATGAAAGGTTTTGTGTTTCATATTTTAGATCTTTTACGAGATATTTGTGACATACTAGCATAATACTGTAGATGGCAAAAATAGTTGAAAAAAATTTTTTTTTGCCTTATGAACAAAAACATTTAATTATACAACGGTGGTTCGAGTAACACTTGGACATTTGATTGTGCAGAATAACAGGACACAGTTATGAGAATAAAAACTCCCTTTATTTTTCTATATAATCCCCCGCTACGCTAATGCACTTATCCCAGTGTTTCACTAGTTCTTGGATACCATCAAGATCAATATGCCGGAGTCATGAACTTGATCAGTGATGATCAAGACTGCCTGCATCATGTCTAAAATGCTAGCCTCCCGGGAACTCCTTTGATGGCCCAAACATGTGGAAATGGCTTGAAGTACTGTACGTGGGATGTGGCAATAACTCCCAGTTGAGTTTCTGTAGCTGACTGATGAATCTTGGATCCTCAGCCATGATCATCATTCACGTATATATGACCTTCTTCAAAACGTTTGCACCATTCATTTGCACTGTGGCTAAGAGGTCTCATTACTGTAATATGGTTAAAGCTGTAAATGTCAATAGGGTTTATAACTTTATTTACAAGAAATTGAATCATAAGTCGTCCCCAAATTGCCCGTAGTGTGTGAATGAGTGAGTGTATGTGTGTGTGTGTGTGTGCCCTGCGATGGATTGGCACCCTGTCCAGGGTGTACCCTGCCATGTGCCCTAAGTCTCCTGGGATAGGCTCCAGGCCCCCCTGTGACCCTGAATACAGGATTAAGCGGTATAGATGATGAGTGAGTGAGTGAGTGAATCATAAGTCTTGGTTTTACTTCCGTGACTTTACATATTTGTGTGCATGAACGTTAAAAATGATCATAGTCATACAAATTCACAATCAACTTAGCAAAACAAAAAAAAAATTATATTGAGATATGAAGTCATAATTTAAAGAAAAAGTATACAACAAAATTCCCCGTGTTGAATTAACACCCTACAGTATACAGAGTTGGACTCGTATGAACTCGAAAAGTGTTAAATTAACACTGTGAATTTTGCCTAAATATAAACACAAACACACTTCCATGGTGTTCCTAATAGGCCTTCGCCATCTGAAGCCTCATCGCATCTCTCTTAATATGAGTATAGAACCATCGTGTGTGAGACAGATAAGGAGAATGGGAGAGCAACGTATAGTATGTGCACATGAACTTATTATAAAAGCTGTTTTACTTTTAAATGTCTTTTTGGCCTCCAGTAAGGACTTCTCCTTGCTTAAGTGGTGCTGGCTGGAAATCAATAGCCCGAGGCCCAGTTTTACAGCTCTATAGCTCCAAGGTCTTAAGTAGATGGTGTAGTTTATCTATTTATCTTAAACCATTATTGTTATCCGATGATTGGCAGCAATGACCTATGACATGTTCAAAGTGGAACATACTTTGCTGAGTATCTCAACCTCTTGCAGTTCACTTGTACACACACTCAAACATCTGTTCATACAGTACATGCAATTTGGAAAGAGTGCATGTCTTTAGACTACAGTTTACCTAAAGAAAATCCACAAAACTCCAGCAGAACATGCAAACACCAGTTGAACATACTGTACCTGATGCACGATTCAAATTGTCACCCCTGGAGGTGTGAGTTACAGTCTCATTGCTAACCATTATGCCTGCAAGAAAGTTTAATAGAACCATGAAAACTGTGTTCATAGGTCCTCTTGGACCTTATACACCTGGCTTAACCACTAGAGCTAACAATGTATTCACGAATCTTTACCTGTTCTATCAAACACTGCTGCACACAATCACATTTAAACCAGCTGGCATTAAAACCCCACACCACAATTTCTTTTTTTGCAGTTGACATGCTGAACAGGTTCTCTTTCCTTCTTTGTAACGTCCACGTTTAACAAATTGCTTAAAAAAAATAAAACTTGCTTTATCACTCCATTGAGTGTACGTAATAGCTACTTTTAGAGTGCAGTGAAGACCTCTAATGGCTTTTATCACCCCTTCATATGGTCTGTTCCAGTAATGTATTTTCTTCTTTATGTGGTTCCAGTGATGTTTTTGTACCTAATGGCTCAAGAAATTATAAAATGCAAAAAGAACAGCTTTAGTCATCTTAACTAGCAGCACTTATGAACCTTGATTTGGCTGAAACGACACACTTCCATATGCTGAAATTGGATGGGATGTAACACAAGGAATGATCAGACTACATGAGGACAAAGTGGAAGCTATTCAGAACAGCTCATTAACCTGGACCATGAAATAGGCCAGTTCTTTTTCTAAGTATTGTAAGGTTAATCCTTAATTTGCCAGCCTGTCTAGACCACAGGCAAAAGAGACGCCACCCGGGTGCAAATGTATGTGAGCTGGTGGAGATGATAAAGGAGTAGAACAAGTTATTCCAGGTATTTAAACCATCTCTGTACTGTACTTACACTGTGTAATCTAGAGTCCAGACTTTCCCTTTTTGGTGAAGGACAAATGACTAGATTCATATCTGTTCCATAAATTATTGCTGTGAAAGAAGAAGAGGTATTTAATTATTGAAAAGGATTGGGCTTTTGATGACTTGAAGTATTTTGTACTACGTGGGTGTCCAGCCATTTTTGTTAGGGGCCAGATGAAAAGAATTGTGGAGGATGTCCCAACCCTTATTTCAAATGGAAATGAAAGTCAAACTAGATTAACATCACTAACACTGCATTTTTATTCAGGTGATTAACTTAGTAGATTTTAAGCACTTTCTGCTGAATGCCCATCAGCTTTGTGCCAGTAAGGATTTTGCAGATTTTGCACTTTTTAATGGAGAGAATGATGTTTTGCTTGGAACTGAACATTTATTATCAAGTCAGGTGGCGATAATCAACACTTGTTCAGTCCCATTAGAGAAAATGCTTGTTGCACATATACAGTACATACAGTATGTGGAGCCAAACAAATAATTTCACCAGACTTGACTGAATAAGAAGCAAATGTACTGTATATGCTTTCCTCTAATCGTACTGTACATTCAGCATTTAACAGATGCACCTATCCAGAACTGTCTACCATAACATATTCTCTCCAATAGGAGAGGGATTAAGTATACCATCAAGATAAAAACCTTTTACATGAGCTAAGTGGATACTGGAAAGAAAACACACAAGGCAAGGAAGATCTACAAATAGAATTATGTTAATTCAAGTGCTTGGTGAAGAGGAAGATCATTATTCTTTGTTTGAAGACAAAGTGACTTTGCTGTACAGTGAAGGGAAGTTCATTTCACTACCAGGATATAAAACACTCCTGATGCATATTTACTTACACTTTCAGGTATGGTGGGTCATGTCACACAATGCTAAAGGCTCAGATGGTGTGCGGTGCAGAGCAAGGTAAGAAAAGTGCATCAGTGACATTGGGACCCGGTTTGTTTTTATGGCTTTGTAAGGAAGCATCAGTCAGTACCTTTCCATGCACACTTACTGTAAGTCAAGCTTTAGTTATAGCTTGGCTAGACCATTTAATGAGACTGCTGTCCTTGTCCTATTTTACTTGTACAAGCACTGCAGAAGAATTGATTAATTACCCAAAGTATGTATGACTTCACTACAATAGGTACCGATATGTAATAGGTTAACCGGGAAAAGGTCCAGTAGTACCAAGAACCAAGGGGAAAGTTCTTGGTAGTACTGGACCTTCTCCCGGTTGACCTATTACATCACACACTAAATACTTGACAAACAAGTTAGCTATTGGCTAATGGCATATTGAGCGCTAAAAAAAAAACATGGACACCTTTACAACACTGTACATTTCGTACCTGTTGTACACTTTCCTGTTTGTACAAATGGGATGCATACTTTACCTTTACTTTTCATGGTTATGATGCTATCTGAAGGCAGAAGACACTGTTGGTCGCGTCTTCCGTCTGCTCTGCATATCATTCGACTTCTGCGTAACCCGCATTATCTGGTCCAGAGTACGTATGCTGGTTCGACTTTGAGAAATATGATTCTCTAACACAGTTATTTGGAATAATGTCAAGTTGACATACTGACTGTTTTAAAACTGAGCAGCAACAGGAAGCCAGTGGAATGGAGCACTGAACAATTGAGGAGGTTAAAATCAAGTCTTGCAGCTGCATTTTGGGTCTTTCACAACGGTCAAATAACATACCTGCTAGTCAGACCTGCCCGGCAACATTGACATCTTACCATGCATGCTTGACATCATCTGAGTTTTTGTTTTGCAGTCCTTTTTTGATAGGCCAAATTTCTTTTGTCTCTCTCTCTCTCTCTCTCTCTCTTTTTTTTTTTTTTTTTTTTTTACAAATTCACAAAATATGAAGTTATAGAACCACATTTAGGGCCACAGACACCATTTATAGTCACCAAGCATGCACACAAACCCTTCTGATCGATAATAATTGCATGGGAATTGTTTAGTTACTTGTTACTTATACTTTATTGTTTAGGCAGTGCCTGTAGTAGCCTGAATAGGTGGGAATCCTGGCAAGTGTAGCCTCATTATGAATACATAGTCAGTTCTCAAAATTTTGGCCTGAATGGAATCTGCCCCCATAAATTATTAATGATAGAAACACAAGATCTATGATGGTTTAATAGTAAAATAGATTGCAGACTGATTTTCTTTTTAATTAAGGCAACAGAGAAGCCTAAATTAAGCCTATGTTATGTTATGATATATTTACTATTGGTTGACCAGACTGTTAAAACATTCCACCATTTAAAAACAAATTAGGCTAATTTAAACTTACTATGTGTTATTTTGTGCAAAGTGTGGTTTAGAGTTTATAGCAAATAAGTCTAACAAACCTTATTAAGTGAAGGGCATTTTAACTATCCAGGCAATAAAACCAGTAACACACACATTAACAGAACTTTTTTTTTTTTTTTTTTTACTTCTACGAAGGTAACACGAAACAACCCTGATATGTTGAATGTTAAATAGAGATATTTATACATTATATTTATTCATAAAGTACACAATTTAGACTATGAGTAAATGAAAGATGAGGGAATTTTTCCTTGCATGGAAGCACATTGCTTAAACATATTTATTTAGGTGAAAACAATCCTGCTTTAGTTTTAATGTGAGGATGAATTTAGTTTTTCATCCCATGGGAACAAGAAAAGTAAAACTAGTGTACACCAAAAAAGTACCCTAAAGTAGTAATAAAACTAAAGTAGTACACTAGTAAAAGCAGGTGTAAGAAATCATTTTCTTCTTATTACTTATCAAAATGTCTTTTTCTCTCATATTATTATTATTATTATTATTATTATTATTATTATTTTCTGTGATCTAAGCACTTGCTCAACTTCAACAAACTTTTACAATGTTAAATATCAGAGACTTTACGGTACCATTTGAACCTTGACCTTGATTTATATTGTCATTTGCAGTTCTGTGTACTAATTATTTAATGAAAAATCTGGAGTAAAATAATAAATCATAGTTTCTAATTTGCTAATTTTGATCATGTGCATATATCTGTTGCTATCTAATCACATTCATGGCACAGGAGATGTACATTTAGTGACACTAAATAAAAGCATAAAAAGCATCAAAGTGTCAAGTGCTTTCCAGTAGCTTGCGCATTACAATTATAGACACACAATATACATGAAAAAAGATTGGCCTCGTATAGCATTTAAATATTGATATTATATCGATGTTCATAAAATAAATGTCCTTAATTCTATTTAAAAAGTTTAAGGGTGTTAGTGTTTTAACGTTAACATTATTTTTCTCTCCTTATGTGTATTCTTTTAACCAGCATTATAAATGGGGATCACAGCAAGTGAACAGAAAGCCATTGTAGTATTATTTATTTATGGATTAGAGTACAAATGCATTAGAGCACAAATGTGTCAAGTTTTTTACTATGCAATGCAACAGTAATGTAATGCAGTAGACAAAAAGAAAGAATATATTTAATAGAAAGATACCAAAGATGCATACTTATTTTTAGTATTGTCCCCTCCATTTTCATGCTTAGATTCAAAACACTTCACATAGATTTAGATTTTTTGACAGTCTTAACTCAGATTCATAAACACAACCATTTCATCATCTTCTCTTGATAGAAGTCCTGTATCTTTATATCAAAACCATATCTAGAGCAATGTATGTTTTCTTGAATTCAATGAATGCTTACTCAAACAGTATGGTGTTGTTTTTATTACACCAATGAATCAATTAATTATGTTTATTATTTAAGTGAATGAAATGTTTTGTTTTTCTTTCTTCCACAAAAAGAATGGAAAGACAGGGTGCTTTATTTTTATAATAATACCTCACTAATGACAGAATTAAAATATGTGTTTTCAAAGAATTAATCGGAATATAAAAAGTTATTTTACTGCACTAAATTATAAGCACTTCTGTGCATGTGTTTTAACAGAAATCCATATCTATTTGGTTAGATTTTTTTTCTCCAGCTGACTTAATTGTCTGTGAAAAGAAAAGATTATAAATATTACCATTTTCTCTAGATTCCTTTAAAAAAAATTATTTAAGAGAAAATTTTAATAAAAAGTTAACTTGTTTTGAATTATAAAATCAAGAATGAAAATAGCAAAATGAGTTTTCATGGTTACCTGCAGGAAGAACATTGTCCATATAGTATCCTTTGTTAGTTATGTTTCCAGCAGGTTTGTACTGACCAACGACAATGACAGTCTTTCCATCAGTGGCCAAGCCCACTCCAACTTCAGTGGTTGATTTCCAGACAACCTGGGTGAAGTGTCCTGCAAATGACATCAAATCAGATAGACTCAAGCAAAATGTCTGATAAATAACAAGCAGATAAAAGTCCACAAAATCTTCTTCATACTTATTTTGTCTTGTTGATTTGTCCTGCATGCTATAATAAACAAATTAATTGATTTCTAAAATCAGATTTACCTGTTTTGGGTTGATTACCAGGTTTACTGAAATCATAGTCTTTAATCTCGCTGTACCAACTGTCCACAGGTGCATCTCCTAAAGTGTGATGGAAGTTTATATTTTACATACAAAGTACAGTTATAACTACATGTATGATTGCTACCCACAATTATTGTTCTCTGTTTGTGCTTTTTCACTTTTGTACAAAACATTTTAGCTGTTCAGAAATGTTTTAAATATTCCCTTATTTGGCAAAACATAGTCATTCTGTCTGTGCATGCTGCACCTACAATTCCCTGCCTTTTACTTCTGTAACATCTATTTTGTAAAAATAACTTAAGCAATTAAAATTTTGTTACATTTTCTATAACCAAATTCAAATTGCTGATGTTTTTATTTTTAAACTGCATTGCATTGTATTGTTTGCACGGGTAGTTTAAAAGTTCAGGATTAACTACTTAATACATGCAAACTTTCCTCATTGGTGCCCAATGGGTCTTATGTCTTGACTTGCCTTCAATTGTCTTTGGAACGGAGCTCTGGAAGTAATAAAGGTTCTCGCCACCATCAGTATCACTGTGCATCAAAGTTTTCTTGGCCAGTAAATGCTCAGCCCAGGCCTGTGAAGTACTGCATAAGTCTTGACTTATGGTCAAAGCAGGGACACCATGTTTCTTTCTGTACTCATTATGTTTGGCAAGAAACTTTGATTTAAAGCTTTCATCTAAAAAGGAATAAATAGAATGGGTGTAAGTGTCTCTTTAATACAAATTATTTTTTAAACAAAATATACAGTACATAAATGCAAAGATGTACAGTTACCAACTAACCTGCCATGGCTGTCAATAATGTGAAGCTACAAAAAAAAAATATATTTAATCACCCATTTTTTATGCATTAATGCATTCAATCAAATTTTATATCTAAAAATATTATTATAATTATTGATATTAATAGACTAGCAGCATCATACCGTGTTTTTCTCTTTGCCTCGTGATGTTTGCAGTCTGTCCTTTTTTCTTAACTTGATGAAACAGTGTACACAACATATATATTTATATACTTCCTGTTACTATTCTGTTGAAGAAGGTGAGTTAACTGGTCTGTTCAATAATTCCAGTTAAAAGGTAATCTGGGCTTATTTTTCCTTAGAAGCAAACAAAAGACCTAGTCATCACTCTCTTTGTAAAGGAAGCATTAAGGTGTGACTTTTTCAATCAGTTTCTGTGGAATTGCATCTGATCATGTAGATATACAGTAAGTAGGTATACAAGTACTCCTACAGTATATACAGTATAATGCCATGAGAGCTAATAATAAGATTTGTATTAAAGTTAAGATTCTCATCCTTAAATTATGTCCATAGACAAGCAATACTTGACTCTACAATTTATGGTTATAGAAGAGGAATTATTTCCTAAGGTTTCTTTCTCTTTTTGCCTCAAGGAGTTTTTTCTTGCTACCGTCATCTCTGGCCTGCACATTCTTACAACTGCGTACAACTGCCATATAAGCACAGTTACATTAACAACTATATTAAGAACATAGTCTTTAATCTCACTGTTCCAACTATCCACAGTTTCATCGCCTAATTTGAGAAGGAAGTTTATATTTTATATCCAATATACAGTTATAACTATATGTACAGTATGATTGCTACCGTCAATTATTGTTCTCTGTTTGTCCTTTTCCCTTTTTTTACAAAACATTTCGGCTGTTCAGAAATGTTTTTACATGTTCCCTTATTTGGCAAAACATAATCATTCTGTCTGTGAATGCTGTAATTAAAATTCCCTGACTTTCACTTCTGTAACATACAGTATATTTTGTGGGTGTAACAGAATTAAATGTACAAATGGCAGGCACACCAAGGAATGGCATGTTTGTATGTATGTAGTCTCTCTCTCTCTCTCTCTCTCTCTAGCCCTTTATGCACAGCCTGTTCAAGGTGGGAATGGTGGACCTTCGTTACATCTCTCCATTCTAATCAAAAGCCATCGAGATGGAATAAACAAAACAATCAGCTGTCATGCGCACTCAACGTGACAGGCACTAGGACCCGGAAGTAGTACGGTCGCGATTCAGGAAGTATAAAAGGAAACAAGATGGCGCCGCACATCACTCAGTCATTGAGTTTTCCAATGCCGTCTCCGACGCTATTTCTCCAATTTCGACTCCGGTGCCGCTGGCAACTTCATTGACTCTTCTTATGCCAAAGAACTGGGAGTGGAACTCGAGGCGTTATCCCAGCCCGTTTGGATTACATCTGTCGATGGTCGGCCCCTTTCATCCAGCCCTATCATCACCCAGACCCAACCAATCACGTTAATCATCGACCAGCACCAAGAGCAGATCCGGTTTCACCTCACTCCCATTTTATCTCCCCCCCTCATCCTCGGGCACCCTTGGCTACTGCAACATGACCCGCTCATCTCATGGACACAAAACCGGATCCTCCAATGGGGCCCGACCTGCACCGAACTTTGCCTACGGGCCTCGGCTGGGACATGCTCTAGGGAGTCTGAGGCCCCCGAAGTCGACATCAACGCCATCCCCGTCGCCTACCGAGACCTGGCTGAAGTGTTCTGCAAGAGGCGGTCCACTCACCTTCCTCCTCATCGCCCCTACGACCTGGCGATTGACCTTCAGCCGGGTTCTGTTCCTCCCCGCGGCCACCTCTACTCGCTCTCTGCCACCGAGACGCAGGCCATGGAGAAGTATGTCACCGACGCCCTCCGTAACAGCACCATCCGGCCCTCCTCCTCACCTGCCGCCGCGGGGTTCTTCTTTGTTAAGAAAAAAGGTAACGACCTACGCCCATGTGTCGACTATCGGGGGCTCAACAATATTACCATCAAAAATTGTCACCCATTGCCTCTTACCAACTCTGCCCTGGACGCCCTCTCTGGCGCCACCATTTTCACAAAGTTGGACCTACGGAGCGCCTACAACTTGGTGCGCATCAGAGAGGGC
>JAAGKR010001069.1:0-29204 GCA_011419295.1 Clarias macrocephalus
CACTGAAGAATGGAGGAGAGAAAGTTTAATTAGTTTAATAAGCCACATGAAAACATGTGATGTAATTTTTTTAGATTGCTTAAAAAAAAAAGAAAATACACCATGACCACCACCAATGTTCCATGTAACAGGGCAGTCATTTTCTGAACCATTGTTCCTAGAATACTGATAAATGCCTATAAATAAACTTTTGAACAATGACAATTCAACAAAGATAGTACCCTTATTAATGAATAAGATTATTAATAATTAATTAATCGGAGCCATTGTCATTTGTGCTTTAAACTATGATGTTGAGTGTCAATACAGAAACACATAAACATCGCACATATACTTGTCAAAAAAGCAAGCTGTCATTGTGATTCTAATGTTTCACATATACTGATCAGCCATGACATTAACATGAAAACCACCAAGGTTTTAGTTTTCTCTTGTGCCACTGGGGCAGCTTTGTGTCTCCCCGGGACCACTAGGGGTGTGCTCTGGTTTCTAGCACCAGGAACATGACTTTTGTGGATCCGGCAGTGGATCCTATGGGTACTATGGGTTGCGGGGTGAGACCTGACTTATTTGTCCAGCGCATCCCATGGGTGCTCGATCAGATTGTGATCTTGGACTTTGGAGGCCAGATCAACAACATTGAACTCTTTGCTTGTGGAGCAGGCTGTGATGCACTGGGAGTTTTGATGCCTTTCTTTCTTTTCTAACATTAACTTGTTTCAGCAAGTTGTGCTGCATTGGCTTTTCTGTGGGATCAAACTGGGTGGGCAGGTCTCGATAAGTGTAGATGAACTCTAAAAAGAGGCTTCAGTTACTACTGCATTACTTTGTTATCGTGCACAAGGACTATAAACTTACCTTAATTGTATTAATTTAAGTAAATTCTAATTGAAGCTTTTATAATAAGATGTGACAACAGTACACAGTAGTAGTTGAAAATAAAAAATAATATTGCAGATATTAATATGTTTCAGCTACAAACCCTAAATGCTTTTAACCCTAACTGATGCAGTGAGTAGCTTCGCATTTCTTAAACAACTATACTGGAAGATGTTATCATGAAAAGATGTCAGTGTCATTCAAATGGGTCAATTATTGGCCTGCATCGAGCAAAGAAAAAACTTGTGACTGCTGAAATTACTGGAAATGGGTTAATAACAATCCAACGCAGGGCTAATGGTGAAACTCTCCCATCATCAATACAAGATCTCCCCAAAAATGTATGCAACTCTCAATGGAAATTAATGTTGTTATGTCGTTGTGACATTGTTGAAACAAATCCAGCAACAACAAAAAAAGTCCAGCAAAAATTTCAATGTGCAACTTTTTCTGGCCAGTCAGTATCTCAGTTATACTTTCGCAGGTCTACTTTTAAATCTTTTGATGCATGTAAATTTCAAGGCATTTTGGGTCTTTTCATAGACACTTTTGATCTGAATAATAATGATGTATTCATTTGCTCTACAGTTGAATATGCTGACACCTCTTTTTAAATGATTGGTGATGCCCAGCTTGAGTCTGTCACTACTGTGACCTATTTTGCTCCGCCTGTCTGATAGAAAAGCTCACTGATCTTGTTAGTCTCCCAGGATATTATTCAGTTATTATAATCTGTGCTCATAAGATATTCTCTTTCTTTCTGTCTCTCTGAAATTTATATTAACTTGTCCTTGGGGCAAGATGCTTGTACAAGAACTCGTCTTGAATCTTTTGTGCTATACAACAAAAGGACATCATTCTTTTATAGTCCATTCACTTAAGTGGTATATAATTGTCCTGAATTAAGCAACAGAGAATACAAAAACCCAACATAGCCCAAAGCATCGCTGAGGCTTGACATTTGCAGTAATAAATCAAAAATGTACCATGTGACCGATCAGACTCAAGAATTCAATAGTATAGTGGAATAAAACATTAACAGAGGAATCTACTAGGACAGCACGGTTATTGGCACTTTAAATCCCCTTCATTTCACATTGCATATGTAATGTGCATTGGTGTCTTCAACAGCAATGAAGCGAGTATTCTCAGGCATAGTCTGAATGTTTTGAGATAAGCAAAATATGCCAAAATAATTAACGACCTACACTTGCCTCATGTAGCAGTATGCCATTGATTTGTACTGGTTTGATGTAGGACTAAAGCTAAAGGGAACAGAGATTGTGTTGGGATTTCATGCTTTTTAAATTCAATCACATAAAGAAGGTGTGACTGCATGGACATCAGTGCCTAATGAAAACTCTCAGACTTTAAAAGGTTATTGCACATGTGTTCATTCAAATCTCTCTCTCTCTCTCTCTCCCCATCTTGCCTATCCATTATCCCCATTACATCCCTTCACACTACATGATAGCTGGAACTTAACTTACCATTTTAATAAAAAAAACTAAATTGTAGGAGAATAGATACTCATGGACAAAAGAAATGTTGCACTGTAAAAACTTATATGCAACATTTGTACTGGTTAATTACAATTTAACTGTAGGATATATGTTATATGTTAATACGTATAAAAAGTAAGGAAAAAAACGTCTGATTGCGCATTTTGTCTTCACACCATCATGCCCAGTTTAGACAATGCTAGCAGAAAAACAGCCATCAAAATGATTCAACTTGGTGCAATGCAAGCAGGTGTCACCAGACCGCTTGGAGTTGCCAGGAATATCATTACCAGGCTATGGAACAGATTCTGAACGGCTGGTTCCACTGCTGATAGCCCTAGGACTTGAAGGCCAAGAGTGACAATGCCAAGGCAAACTAATTCAATGGCATCTTTTTCAGAAATTGTAGAGAAACTGCTGCCACTACTGCTGCTGCTGGTATTCCAAGATTACACATGATAAGTCATCGGACTATCCGACCATGTTTGGCTGATGCTGAACGTGCGAGAAGGCTGTATCTTGGGCCAATGTTGACTTTACGTCATTGTCAGCGTCATCTGACTTTTAAATTTCTGGCGCTGATGGACATAGATTTTTGTATGAAATCGAACTTTATTATTTACTTGACAGAAATAAATTCATATGTGCACCATTTATTTTGTTGAAGAGTACATGAAGATATGTTAGAAGACAAATCAGCACAAATGTTACATTTAAGTTCCATGAAAAGGACGTTTTTTTTTTGTCATTTCAACAATTACATTTCTCTCTCTTGCAATTCCTCATCCCTCTGCCTGCTTCTTAATGCTCATTTACAGCTACTGGAACTTGCACATATATTGACAGTTAATTCCTGGTTACAGGAACCCTTCATACTGAAATCTTTCAGACAGCTATGATTGCAGACTGACATGGAAAAGCACATATTCATCCATATGCTCTCCTACAGGAAATTTAGTCATAATGATGTATATCTAAAATCAGTCATAAGTCATAATGGATCCTTTTTTACTGGATGCCACATTCATTTCTGCCATTACTGTCATAAAAAGTGATAAAGTGTTCCTCCCAGCCTGACCATCTTTAAAATACAGCAGTAATAATAAAAGTACAATATAGGAAATAAATGTAAAAGTAAATGACTGCATCAAACATCTATGATACATAAAAGGATTCTCATAACAGTTTCTCCTGAAATACATTCCACCAATTATAGCAAACCTACTGTATTTACATTCAAAGTAACTAATCATCAATTTCTACCAGTTAATTAGTTGATTAATTTAAATCAAAAGAAACATGATGTCTTTTATAGACAACTGTAGTATTTTCATGTCACATGAAAATAAGGAAATAGTGTGTAAAATAAATAACATGAATAGGTGACAAAAAAACCATAGTATAGTAAATGGAAGGAACTGCTTACAGGCTGAATCATACCACCTTGCCTTATTTAGGGGGCATGTATAGCTGCCAGTGGAACTGGTTTCCTTGTGTATAGGGTTATATTATCTGCTCAGATTTAAGCACTTTTTAAAACCCAGTGCAGATGAACAATGACATAATGCATACTTCCAAAGCAACGTAATAGTTGTTTTAAGACAAAGAAATAGAATGGCCATTTTAATCATCTGTCATGAATTAAACTGAGCATGATTTTACTTCCTTAAAGACCAATGGCAAAATGCCCCAAGAACAAGCTAGATCTTTAGACAGCCACAATAAAGGCCTGGAAGAACAACACCTGGGCACATCACAGCTTCTGGTGATATCTGCTGGGCTCCAGACTCCAGGCAGTCATTGATGGCAAAGGATTTGCAACCAAACATGAATATGTTAGCTTGTCATGATTATTTCATTGCATTATTCAAAGAAAACATAGAGCACTTGAGCAGAAGCTACTTTATACAAAGCATCAGTCTTGTCAATAAGTTATGTAAGGACTACGTTAATAACAGCCTAATCTTTTTTTTTTTTTTTTTACTTTAACTTTATATCCTTCATTTATATTATTATAAGGCTGCTAGGTGACAATCTGCATTGTTAAAAACACTACACATCTGCTTCTAAATAGCACTGCCTTGTCAAGCTGTGTACTGTCCAGTTGCACTGTGTACTGTCTTGCCTGTCGCTGTCTTTTGTAATATTTTTTTTGTTGTGCTGTCTGGTATTGCCTCCTTCCTTTCTTATATCTTATGTCTACTGGTACATGCCTACCTGTACAACATTACCAATACTTAGTATACACTCTTGCACTCTAATCAATTTGAACATTTTAGCAATCAATATAGTTGATAAGCTCTGTATATTGTGTAATCTTTTTATATCCCCTGTATATTTACACTGTCATATAGACATATTCTAGATTTAAAGCTGGACTGCTTTATTGGTTTGATGTTCTTTTGATGTATGTAAACCCAGTTCTGGAACTTGCCACCAAGCATGTCTCTTTCAATTTCATAAAATAGAGGAAAAACCATAAATTAAAGCTAAAAGTTTTAAAGCACTGCCTTGGTTTTTATTCTAATATACTGTGTTAGACATCTAAAATGTCCAAATATTGAAGTGCCTGGCTTTATAATTGTAAGCAGATTTTAAACTGTAATCGCAAAAACTGTTTTTGTCTGAGACTGGCTATAAAATTCCACTTGACTCCACAACAATTAGTTAGTAATACGTTTTTAGCCACTAATTTAACCAACAATACCAGATTATGCAATTTCTTATGAATGTGTAAAAGTGAAGCCATGTTGAAGAAATAGGAGTTAAAAAGATTATATATATATATATATATATATATATATATATATATATATATAAAATGTACAGACTACCATAATAATACTTTGAGATGGAGCTTAGGTGGCACGGTGGCTTAGTGGTTAGCACAGTTGCACCTCCAGGGTCCGTTTTTTTTTCTGGGTCTCGGGTCTGTGTGCATGGAGTTTGCATGTTCTCCTCGTGCTTGGTGGGTTTCCTCCAGGAGCTCCGGCTTCCTCTCACAATCCAAAGACATAGTGTGCATAGTGTGTGAATGAACGTGTGTGTGTGACTGTGTGTATGTGTGTGCCCTGCGATGGATTTGTCCAGGGTGTACACCACATTGTAGACCCCCTGCGACCCTGCATACAGGATAAAGTGGTATAGACGATGAGTGAGTGAGTGAGTATACAGTGTTAGACAGCTAAAATGTCCAACTATTCAAGGGCCTGTCTTTATAATTGTAAATATCATTTAAACTGTAACTGCAATGACTATCTTTGTATGAGACTGGTTATTTAGGGGGCATGTATAGCTGCCAGTGGAACTGGTTTCCTTGTCTATAGGGTTATATTATCTGCTCAGATTTAAGCACTTTTTAAAACCCAGTGCAGATGAACAATGACATAATGCATACTTCCAAAGCAACGTAATAGTTGTTTTAAGACAAATAAATAGAATGGCCATTTTAAATCCACATCAATCCACATCAATTAATGGTAAGTTTTTAGCCACTAATTTAACAAACAATATCAGAATTTTCTGAATTAGGCATTTTCTTAAGGATGTTTAAGAGGTTGGAGAAAAAGGGATTTTGGAATCAACTGTGGTTTAAGAACATTTTGAAAAACATGTACAGACTACCATAATAATAATAATAATAATAATAATAATAATAATAATAATAATAATAAGGAGAGATAGATCTGGTGCAAAAAACATGCACATCATCAACTTCAAGCAAAACTTTAAACAGCGCGCCTTTACATTTCAATGCAATATCTATATAACTGGTCATTTCCAATGAATACTATAACACTGTTGAGTAAAGAGGAACCAATCCAACATTAGGAAGCAGGGGAAACACTTTGTCCAGGGGGAAGAGATTAAAAAACAAACAAAACTAAACAAAACACTGTAGCCCATGACTAGACTTCGGGTGCTGGTGGATTAGCATAATAGCTGATGAAAACACTCGTGTTATACATGACAAGTAAATCATTTATTTATTATTTTGCTCAAACAAAATAGCCAGGAATCATTTCTCCAAAGAGCGTCGTTTCAGTGTTTACCTTCTCACGTTCACTGGAAGGAGAGATGCGTTTGACAGACTGCATGGTAAACAACCAGTAATTACTTTGCCAGTTTATTTTTAAAGAAACACGTCCACAACCTGCTTTGCTGGTTCTCTTTTAATGCCGCTTTGTGTCTCACTTAGCACATTAAAAGGTTTTAATGAGGAACCAACTGCTGAATAAGTCACCAAGAGACGAGGATTTATCAGTAATAATTCGCTTATTTAAAAACAAACAAACAAACAAACAAAAAAGCGGACAAGAAGAATAAGCCTGGGAACGTGAAGGTAAGAAAGCGATATAGTGTATATATAAAAAATAATAATATAAGCCGAGTGATATGACATCTAATAAGTCGAGTGTCTACTCACCAGCTCCACTTTGGACAGTGAAACCCGCTTTACAAACACAGCGCAAGTCTTTCTCACTACGACAGGCGTGCAAGTCCTATACGAAAAGTCCAACAAAAGTCCAACGAAAAGCGTGAACAACAACTCGCAGCGGTCTGAAGTTCTCGCACACGCACAAGGCTGGATATTAATGTCCCTACTTGCTGGTCGCACAGCACTGCCTCCTGCAACGCACCAACCAAGTTTAAACGGACGCCACATGAGTAAGGGGCGGGGAATATGAGTCATACGCTCACCATCATCGTGACCATCACTAGACACGACGCCATTTAAAATAATTAGAATAGTCTAATGAAGGGGGATCCTCAAAGGGGGGGAAACCTCCTGAAACAACAGATGGGCTCCTTGACTCCATTTATTCACAGCAGATGAATTGCTATGGAAACTCGTTTTCAAGCCAGTATCACTGCCTGCTATACATCATGGTGTCTTTTACTCCTAAAAACAGCAGTATATGTAGTCTGATAAATAATTTAGCACTTTAAACTGTGGTGACACCCAACCACAGAGTGTAACTCTGACATCTCACAGCTTCATAAGTTTTGCATGTCTGTGTGTGGGGTTTTGCTCCAGGATCTCCTCCTCCTCCAAAAACATGCATGTGGATCTGCATGCAATTAACTTCCCAGTATCACTGTACCACTCCGACAGCGGAAGTGTCATAGTGGTTAGCACTACCGGCTTGTACCTCCAGAATCCGGGTTTGATTTCTGCCTCAGGTAATGGAGTTTGCATATTCTCCCCATGCTTGTTGGGTTTCCTCCCACAGTTCAAACACATGCAAATTAGGTTGATTGACATTCCCAAATTGCCTGGAATAGCCCCCAATAACCTGTAGGATAAAGCGGTATATATGATTAGTGAGTAAGTACCACTCTGGCCAAGGTGACACTCACCTATTACTGCGATGGACTTCGGTTACTTACTTTTCTTCACCTTCAGTAACAACTTTATCCCGGTCATGGTTGTGGTGGATATAGAGCCTATTCTGAGAAAAAGTTTATGTCCAGCATTAGGTGCTTTGTGACAATACCCATTCTTAAAAGCACTAAACAAGCAAAATTGAATTTAACTGGAGATGCACGATGGCTTAGTGGTTAGCACCTCTAGGGTCCGGGTTGGATTCCCTCCTCGAGTCTGTGAGCATGGAGTTTGCATGGTCTCCCATGCTTGGTGGGTTTTCTTTGGGTACTCCAGCTTCCTCGAAGACTCCAAAGACATGCAAATTAGGCTAATTGGCTTTCCCAAATTGCCCATTAAGTGTGAATGAGCAAGCAAGGAAGTGTGTGTATGTATGTGTGCATGCCAGGGTGTACCCCGCCTCATGCCCTAAGTCTCCTGGAATAGGCTCCAGGTCCCCGTGACCCTGAATACAGGATAAAGCGGTATAGATAGTGAGTGAGTGAGTGAACTGGACTGAATTGGAATATTTGGCTCAATGGATGCGATGCCAGTCCTTTAGAGTGAGTGCTGATGTCACGTCCTCGTTGTATTCCTGCTCTATACCCAGTGTTCCTGGGAATAGAATAAAGCAGTTATTGAGCATGAATTAATAAATAAAATGATGATCAATCTTGTACACATGGTTTTAAATACACTGGATGGACAAAAAAAGTCACACACTCTAATATTTCTTTTAACCATTTTTAGCTTTGATTATGGAGCTCAGTGTGGTGGCCAATTCATGTGTGAAAATAATTCCTCATGCTGCCAGAACTACTATTTCATAATTTGAGTCCTGGGATACGCCTGTGCCATCGAGGAAGGAAAAATGTATTGATTAGATGACCTGGTCATTCAGTACATTTGGGTAGTCAGCTTGCTTCTTTTTATTGCCACATAACATTGCTAAAACTAGACCTGACCAAATGATGCAACCCCAGATCATAACACTGCTTCCAGATGCTTGGACAGCAGCCACTATGCATCATGGGTGTATTGCTTCATGCTTTTCCCTTCTTACCCTGACGCACCCTTTGCTCTGAAATAGGGTCAATTTGAACACATTAGACCACTTTTTACATTGCTCCAAAGTCCAATCTTTATGCTCTCTAACAAGTTTTTTTTTATTTTTAATAAGCTCTATAGCCTCACTGTTTTTTTATGTTCACAAAGATATTTAGTCCTAATCCTGTGAGTTCCCACGATTGTGTTGCATTGTGTGTCTTGCTTTCGCTATTAAACATCTGTGATTTCTATTGGCATGCTGTGGTATGCAATAGTTATTCATTGTAAGTTCAGTGTTCATATAGTACATATTCAAGACTCTGATAAAAAGAAGCAAAAGATACCATCTGAGTTTAGGATTTCGAAAAACACACTTCAGAACGAAAAAGAAAAAAAAAAGTTTCTTTCCAAAAGCTGGAAGAAGAGGACCTCCTTGACACCAAAAAGAAATAAGAACCTCTTAAGAAGTTATATGGAACTTTTTCTCTTAAAGTTAGATGGTGGAAGAAGTAAGATAAAGCTTGTTATATAATGTTTCTCAGGAGAGCGTGTGTGTTAATAGCAAAGTATTGCCTGAAAGGCTGTCACCACACCAACCACGCTGTTCTGTTCTCTGGGCACTGGAGAATTCATTATAGCACTCGCCCAATATGAGATCATTAGTGTGGGAGAATAAAGGGTGCTGAACTTTTCATGGTTGAAATAAAGTTTTCTGTGATTTTTTTAAAGTGGTGGTGATGATGATTTTCAGCAAAAGCTCTCATAAGTCGTTTTTAAATAATCGAGCGTGTTGTTTTTATAATTCGATTACAGTATTCATGTAGAGTAAGGCCCATAAGTATCTGGACACCGACTCAATTGTCATAATTTTGCCTCTGTAGCCCACCATTTGAAATTAAGCAGTCAATATGTGATTGAAATTTAGAATTTCTGGGTCAAGGGGTTTATCAAAAATATTGCATTAACCTGTTGATCATTACAGCCATTTCTTCTTTTGAAAAAGGCTCTATATATTTTTTCAGGCTCGAAAGTATTTGGAAAACTGTGAACTGATAAATATTTTCAGTCAATTATAGTTGATTTCCTAGTTATTCCATGACGGATTAAGGAGATATAGGGTCTAAAAATGCTTCATTTGCTTGCACCATTTGACTCAATATGCAAAATTAACATGATGAAACTCGGTGTACAGATAGATAATGACCCAAGACATATTGTGAAAGCAAGCCAAGGCACAGAATGTTCTTAAATGGTCACATTACCTTGTTTCACTCCTTGGAAACAAATTGAGGGAAGAAAGACACACAAAAAAGCTGAAACTGAAGGCGATAGCAGTAAAGGCCTGGCAAATCATCTCAAGGGAAAAAAAAACTGACATGGTGATGTCCAGGGGTTCAAGACATCAATAAGTTATTGAAATGAAACTTTTTTGTTAAATTTTTTTTTTTTTTTTACTAAAAACAATTCTAATAATTACGAGTATGTAATTTTCTAAGGTCTAATTACTTTCGGGGTTGTGAAAACGAAAAGGATTTTGTTTACAAAAAAATTCCTGCAATTCATTAACAGTTACTTCATTTTTGTTGTTAACTCCTTTAACACAGTCTGCACTTCGATTACATCTTAATTGCTTTATTTCAAATCCGTCGTCGTGGAGAGCAAATACATATGGGCCTTAATGTAACTGGACGTAAAGAACAAAACCAATCAATTTTTAGGGATGATCGTTCATGTCACATTTCTTTATAGTGTCTGCTGATTATCTTCAAGTATTCTCAGCATTTCAGCAATTCAGTTCTCAATATTCTCAACTCATTTCAGCTTGTTAATGTTTGAAGAAGAATTTCTAAAATATTTGGAGAGACCAAAGACATTCTTTGGGAAGTAGGTGGAGATATCACTAAGGGTCAAACCATCACGGACACCTAGATAGTTCACTTTGTTTTCATACGTCTCCAGTAAGTGCTTTATCCTGGTCAGGGGTATAGTGGATTTGGTGTGATCCATTCTTGGATGTAAATCCAAGCCTTTGCAGGGCACAATGCACACATTCACACCTAAGACTCATACACACCTAGAGCTCATTCACACCTAGTGTCAGGAATTTACTAGCATGTTTTTGGAGTTGGGAGTAAATCTCCCAGAAACCACAAAGCATCTCTTGACATGCACAGACTAAACCAGAGGGCAGGATCAAACTAATCACCCTGCGCAATGCTTACATTGGGCCAACATACTGTATGACATGAAGTAAGTAATTAAGCACAATGAAGTCAACAAGGGTTGGAATGGACAATATGAAATCAGAATTTCAGCATGATCCAAGTGGATTTAACACAAGATCTCTAGAACAGAGGAGTCTGATTGCTAAAAGTCCACAATGAAGTCTTATGGACAGCTTAACACATATTAGGGTGATGGAATGATGGACCTGCTAATGAGTCATGCCATTTTATTTCGGAAGCATGGTGTTGTGGAAATCAGGCTTGCTGCTTTAAACTCAGGAGACCACCACTGACTTTTGATTTGGCTTTACGAATGTTTTCAAAACCTTGCTGCATGCAATGTACCATGTTTAATTGACCAGACAATTTCAAATGTATTTGTTCACAGTGTGCCTGTTTATGAAGTAACATTTTAATCACACTAGACTGTAAATTTACCCTGAAAATTCAATGCAAAATTTACTTTGACACACAATAAGACTATGATTTAAAATAATAAACATGATCACATGAGTCATTATTGTCTATATCGCTTTATCCTTTATCCATCGCAGGGCATGTATGATTACAGAGTTAAATTTGTAAATCAATTTATATTATAAATAATTTATGACTTTTTTAAGGCATGTCCACCAGATGGCAGTAGAGTGCTATGATAGGATCATGTTCCATCTTATACCCTTCCATCCATCCAAGAACCTCTGTAGTCCAACCATTGCAGTCCACCGTGGATGGTGATTACCTTTTTATTTATTACCTTTTTACGACCTCCAGTCAACATTCGCACACACATTCACACACTTTGGGAACACCAATTAGCCTGATCTGCATGTCTTTGGACTGTGGGAGGAAACCAGAGTACCGGGAGAACACTTGGAACATCCAAGAACTGGGAGGAACATGCAAACTGAATGCACACAGACCCCGAGGCAGGAATCGAACTTGGACCCTGGAGTTGTTAGGCAAAAGTGCTAACCACTGAGCCACCGTGCCGCCATCATACACTTCAGTGAATGTTAAAGCATGTAGCTTATAAAAGTGTGACGTGTGATAAAACATAAATTAATAAATGCAATAATAATAATAATAATAATAATAATGTTTCAAATTAAAATTTTATTCGTCACATACACAGTCATACACAGTATGATATGAAGTGAAATGCTTATGAAAGGTCAGAGTCTGGTATGATGTAATAAATACAGAGGGGCACAAAAATGTATACACACTTCAACAGTTGTTATGCCCTTTTTAAAAAAGCGAATTGCATTATGCTAGCAATGTGTAATATTATGTTTCCTCTAAAGATGTCAGTAGTCGTAGCATCATTGATGCTATTAAAAGAGAGGCATATATTTTTCATGTTGAAGTGTGTATACATTTTTGTATTCTTCAGTGAACCTTATTGGTGGCTGCACACTTGCAATGTTGCAAAGCAAAAGCTATGACAAATGCATTTAGCTGTTCGGTCTAAAAGTGTCCGTCTGATTTAGTGACATTTTAACTTTAGTATCCTGTTAGATACAGTCGGAGTTCCTGTAGAAAGGTGACATGTATATCTCAGAGACCTCTTGGAAATAAACAACAGAGTTTTATCTTAGAGATATTTAGAAGACGTGTGTGTGTGTGTGTGTGTGTGTGTGTGAAACAGCCTTCACTTTCCTCCAAGGACATGTCGTTTATTTGCTTGAGACTACATCAAATCAAGGACGAAGATCTGTTGGCTTCCGCTCTTTTCATCGGCCGAGGACATGAAAGCTTCTTTGAGAGTTGGCAGAAGCGCTGAAACCCTGGACCAGGCGAGCATAAGTCTGCCATTGATGGGGGAAAGGAAAGCGATCTGCCCCACAAAGCATCTGTTCATGCTCCTTTTCCCACACTTCAGTGGGGCAAGAAAGGGTTAGATCTCTTTGATGAGCAGCCATTTTTCTTATAAGAAGAAGGGAATATTAAAAAGTGTTATTTTGCAGTTCATTAGTGTTGAAGGCTTGCAGTTGACGTGGAAGTGGTAGAGCTGCATGCTTTAAATAACGAGGGACTTAATTGCTCCAGCTTGCATGTTGTCATTTGAGTGTTACTGGATTGTGAGGTAAAGAGTTATGGTATTTCCTTTTAGTTTGTAATGCATTACTATATGAAACATTTCCTTTAAAAATGTGTCTCTGAATAATGTATTGGTTATTGCTGAGACAACCTTTAGTGTTATAAAGCTCGGCATTAAAGGTATCAAGCTCTATTTTTTCTTGTCACTGGTGGTAAAATTAGGAATAGATTTTTGTATCTTTAATAATCTATTTTTATTCTTGGAAATGGGAATATATTATGGATTTGTACATAACACATGATGCAAACTTAACCCATCCTCAAGGACTAATCTTGATGGTGAAAGCTAATTAAAAGTTTATTATTATTATTATTATTATTATTATTATTATTATTATTATTATTATTATTATTATTATTATTATCCCAGGTAAAGAATACTTACCAGCAGAAAATTTGTATTCTTGGTGGTGCTGTATTGATATAGGCATGAACTGGTAATAACAACATACATCCCGATACTATCACTTCATGCCATGAGCATGGCAATACAGTTACATAATAAGATGAGTGCATAGACATTGTGTCCTTCTCTTAACCCTTGTGAGTGCTGTTTGATAGTTCTGTATACTTTCTCTTTCAGCGTCTGTTGCCATGATAATATCTATTTTGTCCAGGCACCATGAACTTGTGAAATTCAACATGGAACAGTCAGAGTTGGACTCAACCACCCACTTTTATTTTTCTGGCACCCATAAATTTGAGCCCTCTGACACCTGAGTTTAACATGGCAAATTCACGCCATAAAGTGCTGGAGAAGACTTGGCTGTTATGTTGAAGTAATCCTCTGTCCAGTGTCCTAAAAGCTTTCCATAATTCATGTTTCACATTGTCACATTTTGTTGACGAAAGACGCTTCTTCATAGCAGTTATTTACAGGGCTTGTGAGATGTCCTTCATCATATAGGATTAAATGGGGAAAGAAGGACCACATGGACGGGGTCTGTCGGCAGTTTGTTTAAGATTATCTCAGTTTAAACTTTAAAAAAAAAGTATTCCTTGACGGTCCTTGGGATAGTTGAGAGTTTTAGATTTCCTAAAAGGGTTCTACTTACACTATGTAGTGTGTGTGTGTGTGTGTGTGTGTGTGTGTGTGTGTGTGTGTGTGTGTGTGTGTGTGTGTGTGTGTGTGTAAAATCCTAGGAAAACTTTATTCTGAGCTCCCACATTCCTTTTTCATCTCTGCTCCAATGCTGGCAGTGCTTGAAAGTTTGTGGAAGGGGATACAGCGCTTCTAATCTCAGACACACACACACACACACACACACACACACACACACGCACACATGCTCGCACATTCCAGTCATTCTAACCTACCTTTGATGAAGCTGCTGCTGTATCCCATACATGGCTGTCAAATATCTATGTAATAAACCACCTTTGGTTGATTTATCTGGATATAGTTTTATGTTTTCGTTCATTTAATATCATTTATTTACACTCACATTAATCCTGTACTCAGGGTCACAGGGGGCCTGGAGACTTAGGGCACAAGGCAGGGTACACCCTGGACAGGGTGCCAATCCATTGCAGGGCACAGACACACACACTCACTCATTCACACACTACGGGCAATTTGGAAACACCAATTAGCCTAACCTACATGTCTTTGGACTGTGGGAGGAAACCGGAGTACCCAGAGGAAACACGGGGAGAATATGCAAACTCCACGCACACAGAGACGGGAATCGTGCCTGGCCGGGGATCGAACCCGGACCCTGGCGGTGCAAGGCGACAGTGCTAACCACTACACCACCGTCCCGCCTTATTTATTTACACTTAACTATAAATTTATGAAAATCTCACTCACATCAGGCAACTTTGGTGATGTTAGAGGTGATGTTAGAATGATGGAACTTCATTAATGGGGCGGTGGTGGTTCAGTGTCTTAAGGCTGGTTGGAAGGTCAGTTTTTTGAGCCCCAGCTCCACCAGGTTACCACTGTTGGGCCCTTGAGTAAGGCCCTCTGTTTCAGAGGCGCCGTATAACGGCTGACCCTGGGCGCTGACCCAAGCCTACTAACAACAATAATCTATATGTGAAGAATAAAGTCTGAACTTAACCTTTCATGTTCCCTATTTGCATAGCTGAAAACCCAGACTGACATTTGCATATCTGTCATGTAAGTGCCCTCTAAACAATCCAAAAGTATAACAGATCTCTGATCATTTCACCCATGGGTTATAAAGTAAAGTAACTTTTTTTTTTCTTTTTACAAAAAAAAGTGGATTATGTTTAACGCATGTGTGTGGAATCACGCCTCCATCCCTCATGACTCTAACCTCACCCACTGCATTTCCTGTTAATTTTTTCACTATTTGAGCTGATGCTCTTTAGCGTCAGTAGAGCTGCCGTCTCCTAAACCCTCTATCAAAGTATTAAAGTTGCCTTCTCGTATAGTGTGCTATACGTTTAGACACCAAACTACGACATATACAGTAAGCACTTCTGTACATCTGTTCATCTATGCACTAAACAAGTGGCAGCAGCACAATGTATGAAATCATACAGATACAGGTTACGATCATCAAATGGTAATATATCAAACGTCATGATGAAGAAAAAGTGTGCCCTAATTCATGCCATGTTTGCGGGTGCCAGGTAGGCTTGTATGAGTATTACAGAAACTGCACAATCTCTAGGGTTTTCCCCAGAATGGGGAACGAGAGGGAGGGGGGGAAGGGTTGCAGACTGAAACACCTTGCTGATGAAAAAGATCAGAGGAGAATGACTAAATTACCCATTCCCACAGAAGTCTGTGGTAACACAAAGAATCACTCTGGGAAGGATAAAAAAAAAAACACCCAACAGTGTGCACAACATATCAAACTTTGAGGTAGATGGAGTTTACTCCAGTTAGCTAAGAATCTTAGACGATCATGGCCACAAACTCATCATTTCATTGTTCTGTAATTGAGCATGTATATAGCTGTCTGTATATAAATACCCTTTCTCACAGGCTTCTCATTCACAGACAATGCTGTCACTCCTTAGTAGAAAGTTTGAGTTTTACACCGAGACAGACATGATATTCAAGTATAATACCTCACAGAATTCTCTGTTTATGAGCCGGAGATTGTTGCGGTAGCATTGCATCACTGTCTGGCCATTTCAGTGCAATACCATTTCAGTCTGGTTACAAAATAAATGTAATGCCACTGTGGTCGTGCTGACATACTTAATGAGCTTGACTGCAAATTTCTACTCAGATGAATGTAAAGAAGAATGTAGACACTATAAGTGAGATTTCTCACAGTTCTCCCTAATAAGTGTTTTTAGGATCGTGGAGATTTGTGTAAAACAAGACCATACAACATTACACTTAGCAAAGCTTTTTTTTTTTTTTTTTTTTTTTTCAGAACAAAGCCACTGTGTTTGTAGTAGAATATGATAGCATGATAGCTAACAGGTGTGGTGTTCCTGTGAGGCATGTTGCATTGCTAATCACACTGTAGCTCAAAACGCGGAAGCTCACTGGAACTTTATGAAAGGCTTCATCAGCTGGACTTTCCTTTGTCTTTGTTTATTTTATACTCTTCCATTCCAACTTGACTTTCACTGAGGTTTACCAAAACCTCGATTGATACACTTCACGCTGCTTTTCACTTCGCTGAAAATGAGCCGTTACGTGTTCTCTCTGTCAACCCTGAAGGTAAAGCGACTGTTTGATTTTCCAGCTCACTCAATTTAAATGCCAAACATTTGCAACCGCATGAAGTCTCAGCGACATTTCCTTTCTTGGATAGACACAAACATATGCGTGAATACAGAAAGACATAAAAGATAGCAAATTATAGGATAGCAGATTAATATGAAGTTAGGGATGTGGTTAAAATTCAGCCAGTTCTCAGATTAGGGGGTGTATAGAGGTAGGCATGTGGAGAAATGGCAAACACCAGTTAAAAACACCAGTGAAACTCCACTCAGGAGGCAACGTGAGACCACAGCCCACACAATAAATTGCAGTCCAGGCCCTTTGATATTTTCTCGTTCTGACCCTTTCGGTGCGGCCATCTGGTACCCAGAACAACCTGCTTCAAAGCCCCATTCCCTCGCCATTAAAGCAATACACAGCAGCATTAATCATGCTTGTTTATTAAAATAAAAAGCACAGATATTTATGACATACGAAAGCAGGTGTTGTGCCTGATAAGAGGAAGAGGACGGTGATAAGAGGAAGTGTCAGGAATAAGAGACAATAATATTGAGACAAGGTCAGGTTTATAAAAAAAACTGTGATATTACAACATCCTTTTAAGATACAGTATCTTGCTTTGAGGGTTTTTTAATTTCTTTTTTGCAGCATTAGTATTTGTCAAGCACTGCAAAATACCATAATGATAAGAATTGCTTAAAGTAGGAAAGGCCACACATATCTATTTCAAAATACAGTTGAACTTTAAGTCCCCCACCATATCTCATACTGTGCGAGCAGAGAACTAGCGCATCTGCACGATGTGTCACCCTTGAAAAAGCCAAAAGTGATTATTGCTTCACATGCCTTTTCTTGCAACATGATAGCCTGTTAAGAGGTCTGTGCTATAACTCAGGCCACGAGGGCATTTTATGCACGTCGCTGAAGGGGCTGCAGACGCAACGGCAGCCCGACTCCTTTCTATAAAGTGACCAATAAATCCTGTGCCCATTTCCAGGGCTCGTTAATGGAGGCCAGCGAGGATGTGAAAATCCTTTCCCTTTTGATCGAGTGTGTGTGCATTTTCTTCATAAAAGCACCAGTCGAGAAGGAAGGTTCAGGAGCAACACGGTCTAATGATGACATGTGAACACCAGTTGAGGATAAAAGTGGGATCTGGACAAAGCGTCTAACTCCAAATGTTCGACTGAATTAAATCACTCCGGTCCATGTTCAAACATTGTGGAACATGCCCTGGAAACAGCTGGCCACCTTACATGCAAACGGAAGTAATACAAAAACATTAAAATGTTAAGATTTAATCTAATCATCGTTATATTAATTGCATAAAAATGCTTCATAAATGAAATGTGAATTCATGAATTTACTGTATACAACTTTAATAAACAGTTCTTAACACAGTGGACAAGCCAAATCTGTGCTTCAAAGATATTGTCATTATTGAGAACAGATGCTAGAAATGAAACCAATTTTCTTACCTGTCATGTTTAAATGTGGTTGGAAAACAAAAATATGCAATATGTCTAAGACATGGTAGAATGCTGGCGCATACAAGTGTACAGATCTCAATTTAATCATGTTCTAGGCCTGGCACAATATTTAAATACCAATTTGTCATCGAGAATGAATTACAATCTAACAAATAAGATGTTTATTTATTTAAACCTGTATCATGACTTGCATACTTTTACACATATTACCCTTTGGCAGAAATGATTGTGTTAATAATAACACATGCACCTTTTACCGCCTGTTTGTCCAGGTGTGTGTGAAAGGGCCTCTTGATCTACTTGATCCAGCTGGGGCTGGGAGTTGGGAAAAACGAAGCTGAGGGACATCTGATCATTACTAAGCTACAAAGTCTTTCTCCATCGCTCCTTCTTCCTCTACCCCTCCTCCTCCTCCTTTGCTTGTGGAACTTTATCCCTCACCTGCAGTTTCCTGTCTGTCTTGAACAGACAACTATCTTCTCATTTTCAATCAAGTTTCTTCCTGCTGCTTTCTGAATTAAATCTACATTCTCTCAGGAGCTTGCCAAAATCCTTCTTCTCTGCCTCTTCATGTTACATACGCACAATACAGCATTATTATCTAGCTATAAAAAAAAAAAAACGGAGGCTTAATAATTCCACTGTGAATAGACTTCCCCACATAGTCACTTACTGTAAATTTCTTTGAGCATTAATTCCATTTTCGACTCTCTAGAGAAACAGATCCATGTGTCTAAAGACGTGTGTGTACTGTGAGAGACGTTCAAGACTCTCGTGAATGAAGGTGCAAAACCAACTGGCGTTTATAGAAGACTTCAAACACTACAGTGGTGAAACGTTTAGTAAAACAGTTGAATGGTGCAAACTTTTTAAACAAGGCTGATATGTACCAGCCGAGTTGATTTGGAGCCCACTGCACTCAATCCCGTGAACATTCAGCGAATGGAAAGCCTGATCCTCGTCTCTTTTGACTGGAAGATACATTCCCGAGCCATTTCACATGTTTGGACCATTAAAGGAGTTCCTGGGAGGCCAGCATTTCAGCTGTAAAGCAGACAGTCTGATAATGGCTCTGGAGTGCTGAGAAAACTTTCAAGCATTATTGGAACGCTGCTATAAGGGCATTTGTAAGGCATGAGGTTATATACAGACATAAAAGTAGCTAACTGCAAAACTAAAAATACCAGTTTGACTTGAATCCTCCTCGTACATGGCTATATGCACTTGCCGTATATATGGCATGTTCAATATGTTCTGTTAAAGTTCAAGTCCTTTATTTTGCTTAGTGTGACAAAACATGGGTTGCAGCAAAAAAAACAAAAAAAAAAACAATAAAGGATGATGCCAGAATTGATATTGATAGTTACACCGATCAGACATAACATTATGATCACTGACAGGTGAAGCGAATAACACTGATTATCTGGTTACAGTGGCACTCGGAAGTGTGTGGGATATATTAGGCAACAAGTGACCACTTTGTGCCTGAAGTTGATTTGGTTTAAGCAAAAAAAAAAAAAAAAAACCATTGAGCAAGCATAAGGATTTGAGTAACTACCCAAATCTTGTTGTCTAGACGATTGGATCAGAGATAAGACTGATGGCACTGATATCAGTGTCCTGCTACACTGCAAAAAGGCTTCAAGAATGGTTTGAGGAACACAACAAAAAGCTTGAGGTGTTGCCTTGGCCTACAAATTCTTCAGATCTCAATTTAACCAAGAATCTGTGGGATGTGCTGGAAAACTAAGTCCTATCCATGGAAATTCTCTCAACTTGTAGCACTTCAGGCATGTGCTAATGACAACTTGATGCCAGATACCACACCACACCTGTGGAGTCCATGCCTTGGCGGGTCAGGGCTGTTTTTGTTGGCTAAAATCAATATCAATAAAGTCAATATTAGACAGATGTGTTTTTTTTCACCTTCTAGCCCATTTATAACAGTTGCCCCTTCACCAGTTGCCCAGTACATTGATCATTTTCAACGTACTTCACTATGTGACCAAAAGTATTTGGACACCTGCCGATCTCCTTCTTATGTGCTTCTAGAACATCTCACTCCAGATTTAGTCCTCCGCACTGCTGTGATAAAACCATTCACTCTTCTAGGAAGGCTTGGCACAGGATTTTGGAGTGTGGCTGCAGGGATTCATGTTCATTCAGCAATAGGTGCAGACACTGTTGTTGGGTGAGAAGGTGCAGTTGGTGGTTCGCTTCATCCCAAAGATTTTCGGTAGGGTTGGGATCAGGGCTCTCCAAACCCGTCAAGTTATGTCTTCATGGACCTTACTTTGAACATACCGGAACAGGTTCACTTGGGAAATTGTGAAGCTGCATTGTACAAAGACATGCAGTACAATTGTTTGCTTTAAACATTGTGGCAACAGTTTAGATAAAGACCCATATTGGGTGTGATTGTGTGATGGTCAGATGTCTGCAAACTTTTGCCCATGTAGTGTATGTCTGTTATATAATTATGCTACTCTCTGGCATGAACACTTAACAACTAACAACTATTGTCTGTGCTGTTATGTAAAACCATAGAGTTTCTAAATAGATTCTTGGCGTTCCCCCGTTCTCTGCAGAGATATTAATGTGGGTTTGAGGGGAAGGAATGGGAAAGTTGACATGGGAATCCTTGGCATGGGAATCCTTGGCATGTGAATTTTGTCTGATTCTGGGTGGAATATTTCCTGCTATTGTTTAGTTAACCCTGCTCCTCACTGTCAAGTTATCAGGATTTACTTGACACTACACTGGATGCTGGACAGCATCTTCATCCCGTTATGCATAACATTTAAGATTGAACCGTTTCAAAGAGCCTATTATGTATTTGACTTAATTTTTGTAAAAACGTCAAATACCATTATGTACATGTAACATGCTGCTTTGTAATAAATAAAAAAAAAGCTGCTCAAAATTTCATCTCGTTACCCCTCACCTGTCTCTGACCTTAATCATGTTTTTCACTCCGGTGTTTTGTCCTGCAGGCTTTTACAAGTGCTTGCTGTCTAATCTTGCCTCTCTCTCTCTCTCTCTCTGTACTCATCTATCCTTTGCTTGCACACTCATGTGCATACAAGTTACAAAATGATCTAAAAGCTATGTATGTTCAGAACTCGGGATATTCAGAAATCTCAAAATGTTTTGAAGTTTTTCTTCAGCTTTACCTGTTGAGGGGTCGCCACAGCAGACCAACTGATCCGCAGAACAACTTGACACAGGTTTTACGCTGTATGTCCTTTCTGATGCAACCCTATCCATTTTATTTGGGCTTGGAACCGGCACTGCAGTAGCTCGGGTTTGGGTATTGGCTGGAAATCGAACCCAGACCTTCCGCATGGTAGGTGAGAAACCTGCCCCTGAGCCACCAATGCCCATCTCAGTATACTTTTAATGAAAAAGAAAGTATCTAATTCACACATTTTCCTTCTTTATGCCATGTTTGGTGCCTGATACACGCTTAATTGGTTTAACCTTTGAGCTAAAAGACTTAGCATCAGGGTTAAACAAAGTCTGTCGCACCTAAAATATTTTTAATGACAATATACCAAGATAATAACTGTGTGCACTAATTTCTTCCGGAATATCACCTTTCAGAGTCTGGTTCAAGAATTTGGACAAACAAGAATCCATTCATTCACTTATTATCCATCCTCTGTAGGGGGCATGGGGGCCTGGAGACTATACTATGGAACCTATGGCAATAGGCAGGGTACACCCTGGATTGGATGCCATCCCGTCTCAATGCACAAGCACACTCAATCACACACTACAGCCAATTAACCTAGATGTAAACTCTTAGAGTACCCACAGGAAACTTACCAAGCATAGAGATAACATGAAAACTACACACACAGGACTGGAGGTGAGGTTCCCACGCCTTTAACCCAGGAGATGAAAGATGACAGTGCTAACCACTACGGCACTATGTTACCGAACCAGAATTCATTGTTTATATTGATTGAGGCATAACTGGAATATATCCTTGATGGTAATATGATTCCACTTTGAACTTCCCTTGATAAATGTCACTTACTTGTTGACTGCACCAGCAGACATCATTGTGGCTCGTTAATTACATTCAGGATGAATGAGTTTCTGTTGGTCATCTCACACATCTGCATTGTGTTTACTGACTATACATACCCTTTATATTGTACAGTCATGTCTACAAACCTGCCTTTGTGTTACTAACCTCATCAATATTGCATGTTTTGGAATTTCCTAGGGCATCAATAAAGTATGTATGTATGTATGTATGTATGTATGCATCTATCTATCTATCTATCTATCTATCTATCTATCTATCTATCTATCTATCTATCTATCTATCATTTAGTCGTTATTCATTGAAACACATTTCTATTACACAAGGCTCATCCACAGAGTTGCAGCTTAGTGAGTCACACTGAGTACATAAGTTTACAAGTACACGTACGTTAAGGCAGAGCAATTTTCCTGCCTTAAATACATTCAGCGGCCTTTGTTCCAGATCATAGACACCTCAGGCAACAGTGAGATAAACTCTGAATGTCTCTGGTTGGAAGGCGTTGCTAGGCAAGCCCATTCTTGGCTGCTCTGCTATTGTGGGAGAGTTATTTCAAAGGATTAGTGTTTCATATACACAGACTGTGACGTCTGTGAGTTAATCAATGTGTGTTGATAAATCAATGAATCAGTAAGCTTTGAATTATATGTTTTATTATGGTAATCAAGAAGCACACTTAAAAGTAATAAGATAAAAAAATATATGAACAAATGAATAAATAACACTACATTACACAAATATACAGTGCTACTTTTTAATGTAAGTTAAATGTTAGCTCTAAAAAAAAACATCATAATTCTGCTTCAACAGCCTTTTTTAAAGTTTTGAAGGTTTGATATTTATGACTGTTAGATTAGGTTATTTGGAAATGTGAGTAATCAAATTACAACTATTTTATGGATCCATTAATTACATCATGTACATTAAAGAAATTGTGCTCTCACTAAGTGCCAACACCATTTTCCGTAATACTTAATCCTTCTTATCACCCCATCCATGCTTCCTTTTTTTGCGAACATGCAGGTAGTTGGTGCAACTTTTTTTTAAATTCAAATATTTCAATGATCTTAATTGCCATACAGATGGAACTTGTATATATACTGTGAATTAAATAGTTCATTTTGCACAGAACACTTTAATTTAAACAACATTTTTTACAGGTCATATGCTTCTAGGCGTTTACACCACTTTTAAAAGCAATACTCTTAAAGACATATGAATAATTCTAACTTTAAATTATTATTGTTTGAAGCGAGACAGTATAACACTGAAACATTGACATTTTGAGGCACAAATAAAATCAAGCCAGATCACGGTCACGTCCATGTTGGATAAACTTCAGAAGTAGCTTCTTTGGCACACATTTTCTATATTATATGCATAACATAAAAAAAATGAAATTAACACCAATACTGTGTTTTGGCCGTAAGTAAATTACGAAAAAAAAAAAAAAGAACATAGTGTTCTCTATTTATTGATCTCTACATGCTAATAGTAGATAATAATATAAGTGTTTGTTGATTTGTTGATTTCAGTAAAGGCTTGACTCAACTCACACTCTATCCCCTACCTTAGAAAACAGAAGTGATGTAATTGATGAAAGGCGGCATGGTGGCGCAGTGGTTAGCGCTGTGGCCTCACACCTCCAGAGTCGAGGGTTAAGTTCTCCCCCTTGATTGGTGGGTTTCCTGTGGGTACTCTGGTTTCCTCCCACGGTCCAGTGACTTAGGTCAGATTAGGCTAAATGACCAAATTTCCAAAACCCCTGTAGTGTGTGAGTCAGTGCATGTGTGCTTGTGCTCTGTGATAGGCTCCCCAGGCCTCCCGTAACCCTTTACAGGACAAGCAGTGTAGATAATGAGTTAGTGAGAGCGTATTTGGCCACTAACTTTTGGATAAAATCACCTGAAAGGCAAGGCTGCCTTTTCAGTAAACATGTAGTAATGGTACAACATGCACATGAGCATGACAAGGCTGAAAAGCTTTCATAGCCCACCACTTTCACAAGTGAATCATAAAATGGCCACAATGATTCACAGACAACCCAGACGAAAGATATGCAGCAGTGATACACAGATCCCCCCCCACTCACCCACTGACAGGAAAGCGTGTCAGACTCGTACATAATCCCACATATCCCAATACACAGACGGCATATAAACACACTGGCCTCTATGTTGTTTGGTGGTGGACAGCGGTACATGAGGTTTGCCTCTACGAATCCTTTATGGGATAAAAGGAAGTCATAAAAAAGGGCTAAAAGTCTGCTTTACGATTTAATGCGACAACCAGAGTGCGCGAGCTCCTCATTAAGAAGAAGCCCCTGCTGTGCTGGGTCAATTTGGGCCAATGTGACAGACATGTATGTGTGTGTATGGAGGTGGGGCGTCAAAGGGGCTTTTCCATAACCTACAGCAGGATACGGTTCCCCCAAAGCACAGTAAGTGAAAAGGCTTAACATATAACCAAACTATAAGTCTAATAGATTCATAATAGGTCTTAAATAGGTAATTAGTTCATTAACAAATTACCCTCCATACGCTTATAATAAAGTTGATGGCTAAGTATACGTTTCTGAGCCTCTGTTTTCCCCCTTTTGCCAACCACTGCTTATTTTGTTAGGATGTCAGGGCAGCATTATACTGCACATAACAGCAAAGACTTGCACTCTTTTGAAGCAACCTGGTGCTTTTATTGCCTGTCTCACAGGGTGTCTGAGCTGAATATTACTAGATGAGATAACCGAAGAGCCTGTCGGTGTTCAAACACAGGAATCGTTCGACTCGTAACCGCCACTGAAATGAAAGCGAAAGAGTTTGACTTAACCAAGCCGTTAACCAAACATGGTCCAATTTTTTCTTAATTCCCAAAAGGGAAAAACAGATGAAATGCTCACAGGAGTGATGACAGGAAGTCGTCTATTTCTCTCCGGCCAGTGCTGCACCATATGGAGTCTATCAGGAGGCAGAGGAGTGTGGAGTTGGTTAGATAATAGGATGTTTATGCTGTGTTTGTGCCTACTGCAGCCCAGCTGTCATCTGATAGATGGTTGAGAGATTGTCAGTAGAAACATTTCGTCGTAGACATGAAAGTCCGTGTCGGCTTTGAAAAAAAATATGCACTTCCTCCTATGTCGCTTTTCCTCTCCCCGGCATCCCACAGCTTGATGGGCTTTTAGCAATGTGTGAGGTCTTTGTGAAAGCTCGCTCTTGTTCTGTATTTGGGTTTTCTCCTCAGTTAAAGCAGTAGCCCACAGGCCTACAGCACCCAAGGGGAAATTAGTCACACTCTGATGAGAAAGAGCTGAACAATGTGGAAGGAGGGAACAGCTTCCTTGGCCTTCTACGACTAGTCTTGACAAGCCAGAGATTTACCTGAAATCACACACCTTTTCAGTTCCCAACCAGGAACACCCATCTTTGTCCTTTCTTGTAACCAGTAGTAATAGTAAAAGATTGGGTAACCACCCAACCCCAGGAGCGTCACACAGTTTTGTACCCACCTTCCATCAGTGAAAGAGGAATTTTTTATATTGAATTTTTTACATTATATAGAATTTTTTCCCTTTTCAGTCTGGTTCCTCTAAAGAGTCCTTGGTTTTTCCTTGCCGCCATCATCCCCCGACTTGTTCATCAGGAACAAAATGATAAAAGTTTGATAAGTTCTGGAATTTCCTTCAGGACAAATGAAGTATGTAGATACAATGCAAACATTTATCTATCTATTTATATAAGTAATATAAATAAAAGAAAATAAAAGAAACTAATTTGGAAACTAAGTATTTTTTATACTATTACTTTATATATATGACTCATGTTATTCATTTCTTTTCACTGATTATGATTCATGATTATCATATTCCCGCTGCCTAATATTGTTGACGTCTGATACCACAGCACCCCTTCAAAGATCTTGTGGAGTCATGTCTCAAGAGGAAACGACAAAACATCGAGGGTGATGTTTTAAGGCCTTCCTGTTACGGGTGATCGGTGTATATGGGTATGTCTTTTCCATCTTCGTTCTTGAAGGTAGCCGGAAAAAAATTCATCACACTCTGACATCAAACGTAGGATATACTGTGCATGTAGCACATGCTCTTACAAGCCAAAAAATGTGACACACATCAACACAGAACAGAGTTACTAAAGCTCTTCTTCCTGGAAGGAGTTCAGTTTTTAGAGAGTTTGTGTGTGAACAAAATGCCAAAATGCATATAGAAAAACCCATATGTCTGTGGAGAACACCTGAGATCAATTTGATTTCTTTTGGTCCGTGTTCAAGCGGAAAGCTTGGATGTGATGCGAGTCAGGTCATTATTAAGGTCTGTACTGACCAAAATCTTTTATACACTTTTCTCAGGATATTCTAAAAAAAAGTCTGAAGTTGCGATCTGATTGGCTGTCTTCCCTTAGCCAGTATATCTTGATACAACACATATAATGGATATGTTTATTGATGAAACGCACCATGTAGATGTCTGCCTTAAATTACTAGTACATTTATAAATAGTATTAGATTATAATGATTTCATTATTTGGGATATAATCTGTAACTCTTTCATAAGTCAAATCGCTCATTAAAAAAAAATTGTTTTGTTTCGTAAAAACTGTTTTGCTTATCTGAGATATCGTAAAGGAAGGCACTGTCCTGTTCAGTCTATATGTTCTTACTCCCTGGCTAGCTTTTATCTACATGTTAGAACAAGCAGTGAGTGCCAGAGGTGCTTGAATCATTTTCATTGGCTAATGACTCATTGAAGCATGACCTGACCCGTCATTTAAGCCGCTTACGTACAGTGAATAGCCTGTTCTGTAGTAGCAGTATGACTCAGCTTCTTCCATGATGGCATTTTATATACGTTTTTACAAACGTTTAAACGTTGCCATGGAAACATGTCTTTCTTGTAAGCAAATATCTAAATCATATATATATATATATATATATATACATATATATATATATATACACACACACACACACACACGTGTATATATATAAGCTCGTTTGCCATCTATTTTATAACCAACATGTCTACCGCGACATCATAGTAAAATGCAGTGAACAAAAAGTTTTTACATATTATTTCTGTTTATATCATTTGCATACTGGAACATGACTGGCTCTTCTATTGTATGACACAAACAGCAGCTGTACCGGTCAGGTTTAATACCAACAGATTTCAGCCAATCTTGCTCATCTAAACAAAAGTGTATCAGGAAAGAAGGCAGACATGCAACACAGAGTTCCAAGTCTCTTTTCACTAGCCATGCCTTGCATGGCTTATTCACTCATTCAAAACCGTACAGAACAAACTCCAAGTTACACAATGCTGAAAATGGACTCCCTTTTATTAAACATAGAAAAACAACTGTGCATAATAAATAGAGAGATTTGTACAAACTATGACATAAGTAGGTCTAATTTTTCTTTTGCACAGCAACAAAACACAAAAGGCAGCTCTCTCTGAGGCGTGGCCAGCCGTTCTGAAAAGGCACAAAAGTTTTTCTCTGCTGCGAGTGTACTTTCACACACTTTTGCCACTTCCTCTTTCAAAACCTCCATTATGGAAAAATAGTCGAGTTGAGCTAACCTGAAGCCTGGAAGAAGGTTCCCAAAGAGTCAAATCGTTTGTCCGTTTGTAAAAAAAAAAAAAATACCAACATTAAGTTAAAGAAAGAGTTGAAAAAAAAAAAGGAAGCTATACACATTGCATGGCGCGCGCAGGTTCAGCAATACGCGACACTTTAGGAGTAATACGTTGTTACTCTGCTCAGCCATCATAAGCAGCTACTTGCACCGCAATGTATGATCGGCTTTCGCAAAAAAGGACAGCTTTTATTTTAATTTATTTGAACACTCTTAGCTGGTTATTTTCCAGGAAGCATTAGAACACCTTTCTTTCACTGCAGACAAAATTTAGCTGGGGCAGACTTGAGGAGATCTGGATTTCTGTGCGGTCTGTGATTTTTTTCCCCCCAAAAAAAAGCTCATCGCAGCTTGGAGTCCTTTTGATAGTAATAACTAAAAACAGAAAAATGTACACACTTATACAAATAGGTCTTAAATGACCTTTTTAATATACATTAGTCATCTTCTATCTCAGTAAAGATTTTCAAGCTGTAGATTTGGTCCACTAGCATATATACAAAGAGCTGAAGCAACAAAAAAAAACTGCATTGTGTACAATTTTTGAAAATTTTAAACAGTATAATTGAGAATTCAGCATATACTCATTTCGTTTAAGAAATACAGCAATATTGTGTAAGATGACAGTCATGCCTGATCAACAATTATTCATACCATTTTCCGACATCAACTCTGCATCGCTCGTTCTGACACGCCATCTTCCAAGTAAGTACAAAACAAGAAGGAAATTGAAGGGAATCCAGCTCATTAAGTGAGGCGGCTCTCCTTCCACACGCATGATAAAACGACGTGTAAAATTACAAATTCAACATATGAAGGTAAGAGAGCCCAGGCCAAGCTGAAACACGTAATCAGTTCCAAGCAAACAGTGATTGTAATTCAGGATTGTTATGTTTGTGTGTCAAAAGTGCAATCCATGTTTTCTGTCCCTATGGCAACTATCTGTTACCGAGGCAACAAACAGTTGGAGGAGGTGAGCTCTCTCTCTCTCGCTACTGCTCCCGGTGTGCTCTTCAGTTCACTGGAACAGGAAATAAGGCACGGTTGAAATGAGAAGCCGGTTCAACGTTTGCTGTGGCTTCCCAGTGCAGGCAGAAAGCAGAACCCTAACAAATAAATGGCCAGCTCCAAGGTCCCTCACTCATAACCAGGGCTCATGAGAACAGTCTCAATCCACAGTGTGAGAATCCATTACAAAGAACGGTGGGGGAGGAAAAAAAAAAAAAAAAAAAAAAAAA